>OY728146.1:326542181-326766377 GCA_963277665.1 Viscum album
TAAGTTTCCTCAAACAACAGTTGATGTAATCCTTGAAAATTTTCAGCCAATCCAAACACAGGACTATATCATAGGCATCCATTTATAACATCAAGAAGCCTCATTTGGGGTCATCTCCATTATTCTTTATAACACATGTTCTAAACACAAACACTTGAAATTATATTTCACCAAGAGGAGTTTGAAGTTTTATCAAAAATGGAATAATTTCATTTTTTAAACATAGTAGGTAAACAACAAAAGAATAAATGAAGTAATATTTTGCACTGGAATCAAATAGTACTTGTGTGAATGTAGAATTCAAAAGAAACCTACCTATCACTGTAGATGGTCATGCCTAATCAGCCACAATCATCTGCTCATCTCCATACAATATCTTCATAGCTTCAATCAACTCTTTGTTGCCTTTATATGATTTACCTTACTGAGGATTCATGGTATTCTGAGAATCACCATGGCAAGCTTTACTCTGTTGATGAGACTGATTCTGTTGGACTCTTCCTATAAAGGTATATGATGCTTGCGATGCCTGAGAAGTGTCTCGAGCACCAGACTATTACCAAAGTGCTTAAGATGACCCATATTATTGCAATTATGGAATGACCTTATTTTTGTCATATAATCTCACTTCATGTGGTCAAAGGAACCACATTGGTTGCATCCAACTTGGATCTTTAGTCTTGGAAGACAATTTATTAATCTAGGTGTTTGATTTGGATTCCCACACCCACCTTGGAAATAAGTGTCTCTCTTTTTCTTCATCCCAGCATTGGAGTTTTCTCCATTTATAGTAAGAATCATCCTACTTCCACCACTCATAGATCCTAAGATTCCTGTTTATCCATTGTTTCTTTGCTCACCATCTATGTATAGTCATTAATACATAGCACCAAAATCTTCAATCGAATTTCTTGCCTTATCCTTGAATCAAATATTCATACCTTCAGGATTGCACTCTCTACAACTTCTGGTGAAAAGAGTACTAAATTCATGAATTTAGCCACATATTTGGTTACAAAAAGGTTGTTATGTTCCTTGAAAAAAAAAATTGTTTTCATATGGATCTAGAACGTGTGAGTATATAATTTTTTATTAAAAATTCAACAAATCCTTCCATGTAAGACCTTGATCTGATTTAGCATCCAATAATAATTCCCTCCACTAGCGTGACAGATCCTCAAGCATATACATATCCATCTTGGCCTTTTGCTCCACCAGTGTGCTGATGAACTTGAAGATATGATTTATCCTACTGATCCACACCTCCTCCGTATCGGGTTCCAAATCACCCTAGAATATGGGTGGATTTTTCTTCATTAACTATTTGGAATGGTCCACATGCCTTGTCACATCGTTCTGGTTCCCCATAACCACAGCATAAAATGCTTGGATGATGTTATACACCAGTTCTTGGTTCACCTCTGGCTCAGGTGTAACCACATTTTCTACAGCTTCTTTTGGTTGGTTTCTAGGACACCTACTAGGTTCCATTTTCTAAATAAATAACAACTCTTTATGTGTCACTCTCTAACAACTGATGGATTATTATTTAAAATTCTATCAGATCAACTATCATGACATTGTTTTCCAAAAACATGTTTTTTTCATCTTCAACAATTCTCAAACCACTCTTACTTTTGAAAAAAAAAATCCCACTATTTATTTTGAGAAATAAAAATATTTTTAAAATACACCAATTATCACCTTTTAAAAATCTTTCATTTGAAAACAATTTCCAGATTTTTGTAAAATATAACTCTTTGCAAGAAATTATAAATCATTACTCAATATAAAATATGCAATCCTAGTGAGAATTAATTCACCTATAATTCATGTCATGCTCGTCTTATTGGATAAACCCAGGACAGTGAGATTTTGGTATCATATTAGTGTCTCCAACACACTTAGGATCCCAACACCCTGGTAACTTGAATTTCAACAGAAACAGGTGAGTAAATCCTTTTATACTATACATTTCAAGTTCCTGAAAATCCTACTCCTTCCTAAAATTGCAGCCCAATGAATAGACAAGGATGATAAAACTCCAAGGCCAATAAAGTGAAACCTACCTATTAGGAAAAGACCAAACAAGATGATACCATTTTTATTGACCCACAAATTCTCATTTTCTTGACAAAACAATGAGTCATTACTTGGCATAAGTCAACTTCCCTAAGATATAAAATGTATAAAATAAAATCCAAAGGGTTTCAAATACAATTGGGGGAAGATGTACCCTTTAAGAAGAAAACCATTAACCACAAATCTCACTATATGATGCAAGAACAAATGAATAACAACTCAAAAACTTCATATATCTCAAAACCATATCAAAGTGTGCAATATTAGAAGACCAAACATGTATCAAAGTAAATACCCGATAAAAAATAAAGACTCCAAGAAGTCCCAAAGACTCCAAGATCAATGTGCCCCATGCTCCAAGATCACCTAATATCCAAAGCATCATAAAGTGGTGCTAAAAATGTGTGAAACATTACCTTTTCCCCTGTCTCGAAATATAACATCTGAAAAAGAACAAATGTAAAAAATAATAGGTGAGTATAAAACATAGTAGGTTTTCTAAAATGACTTACCTGCTCATTCCACTAGTATCGAGGCCTTAGCAACATTTTCATAAAAAAATTATATAAAACAATTTCTCAAAAGAGCTTATAATAAAATATAAAAATGTTTCCAAAACCATTTATAACTGAAATAGTAGAAGTGCAATTGAAACCAATTTTTCAGAAAGTTATTTTTTCAGAAACATAACTAAACAATGATTTAAAACCATTTCTCAATATTCCTTTGGCATATATAATCTATTCCAAAACTCTAAACAACCATCCATGAATTATTCATGATAATAGTTCTATACTCATGAGTGGTTTCTCGTTGATATACCATGTAATCACATGTTAATTGTATCAAATGTGCCATTTTACTGTTGACCCTGAGAACAAGGTCATATTTCAACCATTCCATATAAATGAAATATGATCTCAGAAACCAATATTCCCACGGTTCATGCGAATAAAGAACCCTTTCAATGTAAAAATGGTTTTATTGAAAACTATTTACATCAAAACCATTTCAATGCCAAAACATTTTAGTAAAACAAAGATTTTATTTAAAACCCCATTTTCATAAAACTATTTTACAATTACCATAAATCCATAATTTAAAATCACCACTTTAAATTAAAGAAACTAAAACAATTTCCACAACACTTCACTGAGATTACAAAATTTCACAAAAACAACGAATCTTTACTAATGAAGATTTATTCCATGCATTAAACCATGATTTCAATATAAAATTCATTAAATTTAATAAATTTTAATCTAAGAAAATAAATTCTAGCGAGGGGAGTCGATATAGAATCCACCTACATCAAATAATTTACAAAACATGAAAATAGATGAAGAACACTCATGAAAATCGGGTCAATTCATCACAGAACCACATTAGATCCCTTTTACTAGAAATAAAATAACCAAATATAAATTTTTTGGAATATATACTCCTAGATTTACACATAATAGGTGTATATCTGAGAAACCCAAAATATTGGATAAGTATATCTTAGTAGATCTAAGAAACCAACCAAGAATGATAAATAATGATCACATACCATTAGAATCCTACTTCGAATCACCAATGGAAACCTTTTGATTGAATAAAAATTACATGAGAGAGGTTATTCTACCTTCAAGAAAGATAAATCCTGATTTAAATCCACTTAGGAATAAAATGAGTAGTTTAGAGGAAAAAACATGTGACATCCACTTCTTTACGATCTCACTGTAACCAAATACATGGTTAGTTCGCACCATTAGACAAACTCTGTGTTACCTACTGTCTAGAGATACCCTCTCATGGAATCCTTGAACAATCTCCTTAACCATGTGCACACCATACTAAATATCTCTACCTCAAACCTTCTATTGAGAATGGTTTCTCCTAGAACGTCCGCACAGTTTGGAAAAACCATGCAGAACCCATGTGCCTCTCCTTTAGCCCCTAAAACATATTTAGAATTCACCTAACTCTCCCATATTTCCCCTTTATAATTTATATCCATAAAAACACAGTAAAATGGTTACATAACAGAAATAGGGGGTTCTAAAATTATTAATTAACATATTCATTATTTATAAATCCCTAAAATATAATGATATAAATTATATTTTTCTAACACTTTATTCTTATAGACTAAACATTTTTGCATCTATGATAATAATATTTTATGTTATATTATTTAAAAATATAATTTGATTATTTTTACTCATTTTTTAGTGATATACAAAACATTAATCATATACCTTTTTCTTATAGTTGATATTTATTCCCCAAAATTTCTTTGTATAAACTATTTAATCTGCACAAATTAATCATGATATAATCATTAATTTAAATATAGTTATATTTATTCTCATATGTCACTCAAATTTATGGTTATATGATTTTTTGAGGGTTGGGATTGAAATTATATAATAAATTAACCTATTGGGTGAATTTTTTTTATCTAATGAGGTTATTATGTATAAGACCTGGGAGATTATCATAGTCACTTATTTTATGATTCACATAGCAGTTATTATATAAATATATATATATATATATATATATGATATTCTATATTTATGAATATTCTAATGAGGCTAAAGGATTTGTAGGAATGATTTTGTGTTCAATTAATAAGATTATTATTCCCATTATTATGTTGAGGGATATATATGCATATGTTTTAATGTATAATAATGAAATGAATATTGAGATACTTCATAGAAAGAAACGACATAAAAATATGATGACTGTTGTTATATAATTAATAGAAATAAAACAAAATTTGTATTGTTTTTGGGAGTACATCAACAAACTCACTATTGATGATGAATTTTAGGACTATGAACTACCATTATAATGTATAAAACATGTTATAGTATATTGAAATATAGTTTGATGATGTGGATTATGTTAGGCTATATGGAACTACATCAAAAAGTAATAAAATACAGATGACAGAATATCATAAAGTTATAGTAATGAATAAGGAACTGTGGATGTTTCAATGACTATAGATTAAATGTGAAATCAGTTTTTTTTTTGTAACGATTATATATTGATGAAAAAAAAGATGTAATACTAGAAGAATCGTGATTATTTATTCCTAGATGGTTATTTAAGAAGAAAATTTGTGAAGTATAGAAGATCATATATTACCTAAAAAATATGATGAGGAAGTGATGTTTTCCCATTGCTTATAAGTCTAGAAGTTGGATGTTTTGAATAAGAATTAATTTGTATGATGGAATTGATAATGGAAAAATCCTATCATGGTATGGAAGATAAATTTCATTTGAAATATATTTTTCAATGGATATTTACTAAATAATATATTTGAAAAACTTATGATTTAGTTTCCTGGTATATATAAAGAATTCTAAGATGCATTGGAAAATCATTAACAAAAATATCTCACTATGAAGAAAATGTGTTCCGGATAATATGTAATCTCTTTTCTAGGTCTACTACTCATTTTTTTGGGAAAACATTAACATAAACTATAAGGGTCGACATGATATTATATAAAATTAATTATGATATTAGAAAATTCTATAAATTCATAATCAATATATTTAAATCTACAAATAACATTAGCGTGATCAATACTATTATCATTGATTACGAAAATTCAATATTATATAGCATGTTTGTATAATTATGATTGAAATTTAAATATATAATGGTTTAAAAAAAATTAAAAAAGTCCCCAATAACCAGGTGATATGTAATAGTATGGTTCTAGATACATAAAGATCATCAAATTGATAATGGAAATATATAATGGTCTAATATCATATATGTATAATTCCTGTAAATTTTATTTGGAAAAGTACTAAGTAACATTGAGGTGAATTAAAGACTTATTAATGAAGAAATATGGTCCCCTAGGGAAATAGTTAATGAAAATTCATTTACAAAAATGTGTGATTTTTAGAATGATTTATTTTTAAAAAGGATATGTGAATTGTTGTTAAATCCGTTATTCAATAATTTAATCATCCCAATGAAATAATTATGTATTATGATTAATGTTTAGTGATGAGAACGTAGCCTTTTCACCGTATAGAGGATGTTTGTGTTTTTATAATGTAGGATATTCCATGATAAGGGTTTTAATTCCCTGAAAAGAAGTTCCAACACATGAGGGTATTTAAAAGTTTTACAAAATAATAATTAATCAATGATTTTTATGAAACAAATGATGGATTTTAACCGATGTAGTTGAGGATTAACGAAACATATATATGTAGGATATCAATATTGTTATTTATTAATATACAATTTCAATTAAAATGAGTTTTAATGGAATTATATAGAGGAGGTAATTATTAAGATCTAACCCATTAGAAATTATTGTGAAATTCAAAGACATATTGATTGATAGATAATGAATCCTTGATTACAGAATGATTTCCATATTAAAATATAGAAACTATATTCACATGATTATGAGTATAAAATATATAATATCAAAGAGATAATTTTCTAGTGTGACAATAACTATTTGATTCCAAGAGATGTATCTATGTATTGTAATGATAAAAAATGTTGATATTATTAAAATTAGTTCTTGTGAAAAAATAAGAAGAATATGAAACCTAAGAGAGCTATTAGAATACATTCCATATGAAAACATTATATCATACTAAATTTTTCATAATAGGAATTGAATTAGAAGAATGTTAAGTAGGATTATAATATTTAAATATGATATATCAATATTATTGAATAATAGGAATAATAAAATAATGTTAACAAATAAAGTTAGAAACTACTTCTATCTATATATGATCTGTGTGACCATGATCATGATGAATAAGATTCAGGAAAAATGAAATATAGAGAAACGTTACACCAATACACATTGATCATTTTGATTTTATATTGAGAATAATAAGTTCAGTATTCCTGATACTACACTAAAAAACAAATTTGTAGTTAAATATATTTTATTATGTAAGAAGATATCATCACTATGATTCGGTGGAATTCATAGTTGGAGGGAGACATTGTTCATGAATCCCTTAAAGGGGATTTTTCAACACTACAATGATCCAGTATAACAATATACATACTATACTAGAGAGAGAATACTTTTTGGAGCTAGTATAAATGATTGATCAACAGAATAATATTTTTATATAGATGTGTTAAACCCTGATATTTTAGAAAAGAAAACTTTGTTTGAGGGAATATTAAACATGAAACACCAATGAAAAAAATAGAAAGAATATATAACCATTATAACCAAGATGTTTGATTGGAATTTATGAATAGTGTTAACAAAATAATTATGTTGATACACATATTGATTTCCTATACTATAAAAATTATTTATAAATTTTTAGTAAACAATGAATTAGTTTTTATAGCAATATTTTATTCTCTAAAAATATGTTTTCCTCAGAAATTATTTTTATTGACATTCATGAAATAGTATTAAAATAATTTTTCAGAATAAAATTTATATTTTTCTCAGCTTTAGAAACTAGAATATCAAAATATTCTTTGAGTGAAAAATATTTGATATTTCAGAAAATATTTATTTTTTGTGAACAGTGAAAATACCAATTTTCTAAAATATTCATTTATTATAATTAAATAATGAATTTAAAAGATGTATTAGGTTTTGGATATGATTTAATGAAACTAAAATATTATTATTTAATAATTAATCCATCTTATTCTTTATGAAACAAATTCATATTGCATTTTAGTATAACAATGTCTTTGGGTTTAAAAACATGATTTTTCTTTAAACTATTTTAAAGGGATTAATATTTTTCCTCTAAAATCAAAAAAAACCCCTGAAGAGTTAAAAAATTAATTTAACGAATATTATTTAATAAATCATAATTTAAATTCACCCGTAGAATTTTATTAATCTTATAGTAAATATAAACTCTTCTTTTAATTGAAAAAAATATTTCTTGAAAACCCATTTTAATCGGATCTACGAGTTTAGATTTATTTTTATTATATTATTGTGAATTGAATTTTCATGAATTGATTAAATATCTAGAGTTGTAATAATTTATATTATCTAATATTTGACTCTTAGTATTCGACAATAAGGAACAATGAATTTTCCTAACTATACATTTTTGTTTTATTTCATCTCACACCTCCTTGAAATATTCATAAATTTTGGTCATATGATAAAAAAATATAATATATTTATATATGTTTTATTAATTGAATAACCTAAATAAATCACGTATTCCTTAAAATGGGTTATCAATTCATCATTCACATGTACAACAAACTTCCTCTCCACGAACCGATGTCATTTTTTTTCCATTATCACATCTCACATATTGTTATAATTGTAGATTTAATTTATATATATATGATATTTTTAACATATTTATAAATATTTATTTATTATATAAAATATTAATTTTTTGTTTTCCATTCATTGGGGAATAAGATAATGCTACATGGGTGTATAGCATACTACTGGCATGTGAAGCGATGTGATTCATTTTTCACTAAAAATTTCTATTGAAGGAAATAAAGGTACTTTTAATTAATATATATGATATAAATTAAATAATAATGATATCAATTACCTTTTCATCATTCTAAAATTAAAATATATCATTTTCCTTCTTATACTAAAAAATGAAAATGTTATTCGTGTACGTGTGGACTACCGCCACAAAGAAGCGATGTGATTATTTTTCATAAGAAAATAAAAAAAATTATATAAATAAATATATCTAAATAAATAATATTTTTTTATATTAATAGAATTTTAAATGATATAAGAATAAATCACTTATTTCAGTACGGTTCATTCAAAAATGGAAACGTCACTCTTGAATACGTACGGCATACCATCTCCTTGGTTGTAACATACGACATTTTTATATAATCTTTTAAAGATATACTATAAAATTTTAATTGATGATTAAATATTAAAACTATAATATGATTACAATTCTTAAGATTTTGAAATAATGAACTCATTTATCACATTAAACACACTGAATCCTTTTCGAAACAATGATTCTAACTTCCTTAAAAAACCACACATGGGAATAACTAATTAAATATTTAAATATTTCATGAAAAAAATAATAAATTTATAAGGTACTAAAAATGTAAACTTTTATTAGAAAAACGTATAATTTTTTTAAGTTTATTATATAAAATTTAAAAGATATCCAATGAATAACTGGACTTGAGGTAAGTTTTTTGTTTTCTCATTTTTATATCTATGAAAGATATTCCATAATCACAAATTATTTATATTTTTTGGTCTATGTACTTCTCATTTTAAATGTTATATCATGAAAATATGATATATCATTGTATTTTATGTTTCAATTTAAATTATTTTACAAAATGGTATTTAACATGATGGTTACCAAATGGAACAAAATTTATAACGAAAAATATTTTCATTGTGTTTTATTATTTAGTCATTTTATTTGAAATTATATAACCATATGTATAAGGATTATATATTATATTATGTTTTATTTCAACTTGTTTTATGCCGATTTACATTTTATACCAATAATTGTTTCATTTATTAATTCTGAAATTCAATGTTATGGTTTCTTAATGTATATTCATTAAAAATTCTATTTCACTGAGACACAAATTTAGGATATGACCCTATATTCATTTGTGTCATTTATTTACTAACATTTGACATTTAATATCAGCTAACTCCTTATGTTCATTATATGTAATGTATCATTTGATTTTATTATGTCATGGTTATTGTGACTGAATAATTGCCAATGTGTAAAATGATTTATGTTTCAATACCATTTCATTCAGAATAATTTATTTGTTTGGTTATTTTGGAGGAAATTTTTTGATATTATTTTCATGAGAGAAATATATCTTTTCACCTACTAGTTTTGAATGTGGTTCAAACATTAAATTTCAATTCATGCCCTTAATTTGTAATGAGATGCCCAGAATGTCATGTCTATGTGATATAGGTCATTTATTTTCTTTTAGATCGAGTATCATTATCTTCCTCATCCATGTTTTTTAAAATATAATAAAAATAGAAATTTATAAAAATACACGATTTTTAAATCCATTTAACATAGTCCTTTTCCTTATTTCAAAAATATATTTCCTAAAATTTTTATAATTAGTCACTAATGATTCACTTTTTAGAAATGTTTTGAAAATAAATTTTTTTAAAAAAAATTATAACATAAATAGATATTTTCAACATCATTTAAATTATATTACTAAAATATTATTTTATATATTACCATGTTTTTTCATGTAAGATTATTTTCATAGTTTTTTGGAAATTTTATGTTTTAAATATTTATTTTCAACTTAAATTTTTATTTCTATGATTAATGTTTTAATGGTATTTTAATGGTATTTCAATTCATAAAAATTTAAAACCCTTGTTTTCATATATACTCCATCAAATATAATTTATAATGGGAGAATCATCATTCTCTGTCAAGATATATTTTTATATTTTCATCGATTACATTTCATTTTTACAAGTTAATCATTATTAAAATAGATTATTAAAGAACATGTTTCATTTATTTTTTGTACTAATTTTTCAATGATATTGTTATGGAACCCATTTTTTCTAAGGATTAATCATGATTTAAAGATATTATTATGGGAACCATTCCTTTTATATAGTTTAATCATGTTACAAAAAGAATAAAGGTTGATTCAATTAGTTTATAATGAAATGATTGATCTATGAACATTATGTAGGATATGGTTCTTGTAAATTGTTTTTAATGACATGTGGTTCCATTAAAAACTCAGAAATTATGTCTCTTTTATAAACCATGAATGAGTGGTAACATTATTAACCATCACATCCCATTACCAATTTCATATCTATGTCTTTAACCTTGTTATGGTTTTTACTATTCGATGTCTGGGTAGGGTTGAGAATGAATTGGGGGAAAACCTATACTGGTGAAGCCATATATTTTATGGTCTCTCTACTTTAACCATCCTTTCTTTCATCTACTAGAGGCATACATGTTGTCTAATTATTTCACACAACATGTAAGAATTTATGAATGCAAGTAGTAAAAGGCCTCATGTTGTTAAAGATACACATCGTGAAGAGTCATTACATGTCATGAATGATTTAAAGATCAGTTTTAAACCTGGAGCATAAATTTTTAATTTGTGGAGATGAATTTTTCATCTTTTATAGAAATTAACTATTTCATGATCTGAAATGGTATTACACATCATTAAATAACCGAAATTATATAACAAAATTGGGAAGCCCATTTGAAAAATATTTTCTCATGTTCTCCAGTTTCTTATCCCTCACCCTAAGTTCATCCCCATGAGTTCTTAGTGCTTTCAAAATCATTCAAATCCACTCATTTGGTGTTTGATCATTGTTTCACTTGTGGTTTGATTCCAGGGTACCCTTTCTCCCTCATTCTTCATCATTCTTACTTTCCACTCCTTTGGGATTTAAATAGATCATCCTATATTTGATGGATTTATAATACATGTTGTTGGATCTAATTTATAGGTTGAGTTTCATGGTCAGTTACACCTTCATTCTTGTTTAAGGGTTTTGTTGAGAGTGTTATGTTTCGAGAAAATTTTGGTGATTTTGTCATATTTATCCAAATTGATTAAATTTCAATTGATATATTTATCTCAACTATTTAATTAAATTCAATTGCTCAAACATGATTGCAATTGACTTAATAAAATCTAATTCTAGTGAAATGGTATATTTGAAATTTTTTTGGCATGAGAATTTTGAAATTTAGGATCGAAATAAGAATGAATATGCTTAATATACAAGAGGGGGTGAATTGTATACTTTAACAATTCCTTTGGAACCTTTTGAGATAAGTTTAACAAGGTTAAACAAACATTCACAAGACCTCTTAAATAAACCTTTTTTATTTTTCTTAATAGAAATATTCTACCTTAAAGTGAATAGAATCTATAATATAATCAGATTAATAGAATTACAAAGTATAATAAAGTAATACTTTCTAACTTTAACAAAGTTATGATACAGCATCGGAATAAAACAAATTGTTAAAGAAAATAGGTAACAATAGGATTCTTTTAACCCAAAGAGAAGGGTATCCAACAACCTTGGATAAAGGTTCCTTGATTTATACTTTCAGAAAAAAATTCTTACCCAAACCCAGTTAAGCACTCAATCTGAAGAATGGTATCTGTCTTGCTATCCCCAAAAGCCCTCGATTTAGAAGGAAATCAGAACCTCTGTCTTCCAATCGCGAAAGCCCATGATGAACACAATCAGATTCTACAATAAGCAAGTATAAACATGTTTTTCATGGCTGAACAAGTTTTTCAATACAATCGTATGAAGCACTGAGAGTTGTAAGAGCCTCTCTCTCTCTCTAGATATCACTTCACAAGCCTGTTCACTCTCCAGTCTAAGTCATTTAATTTTCACATTCAAATGGGATTTTATTTTTAGGAAAACCTTCCCAACTGTCCGCTCTTCTCTAAAGGTCATATTTTCCTTAAATTTCAGAGGTACCTAAACATGTGGCAAAGATAAAACGGTTTGGTTGTAACAGATTATACAACATTGTTTCAAGTAACCGAAACGATGTTAAGTTAAAAGACAAATGTTAGGTATAACAAATCTTGGAATCTGATATCATTGGAATGATAAACTAGGAAACTATAACATTATAAAGAAAAATTAGTCTTAAGAAATAAAGAATACGGATTCTTAGAAATAACATTCTCAAGATAATGGAATCATAAAATCGGAGTCACAAATACACCGGATTAGGTATCATTAATATCAGTATCACATATACACCGGAATCGGTATTGAAGATCGGCATCATATATACACCGGAATCGATATTGAAAATCGGTATCAGATATATACCAGAATTCTTATTGAAAATCAACATCACATATACACAAGAATTAGTATTGAAAATCGATATCACATTTACACTGGAATTGGAATCATAAAAACTGAATGACGAAATCAGAAAGATAGATCTTGTAAAAATAACTGAATGGAAAATAGTAATGACATATCTGTAAGTCTAACAAAATGTAAAAACGTAGTGAAATATCTGTAAGCATAATGAAATGAAAATTCTAGATCTTAAGAAAAAATACAGAACCTAAAAAATATTCAGAACTTAAGAAAAAGTGTTTGAGATTTTTAAAACATAAAACCATAAGGAATGGAGTACTAATACGATATCCTTATTGAATCAACAGTAAACCCCACAATTTCATTGAATTTGGGGTGTGTTTATGGAAATTAGTTGATTTAAATATTCTAATTTATACTGGAGTATTAATGAAAGCAATTTCAATTAAATTCATGAATTCAATTGTGGAAATGATTTCTGAAATAGATGGAATTATCTTTGAATGGATTCAAAAATTTTAAAATCTCTTCAAATGTTTTAATAGAAACTCAGTGGGTTTATCATGTAAAAGAGGAATTCTTTTTAATTAAAACATGTTTTGGTTTTAAATGAAATATTGAAATTGAATTAGTAAAATAATATTTAATTTTATTTTAATCATTAATAAAATTAATATCCCCCCATTGATTATGTAAGATGACATACAAGACTTAGGTATTTTGAATGTTATTTAGACACATGTTACACTATTACAAAATTATAAAACAAAAATTCAGCATGTCACATCCCAAATGGGATGGTGAGGAGAATCTATTTACTTGTTTCATGGGGAAGTTTGTATAAAAATATTGCAAAATCACTTAGATAGTCTTGAGTCCTACATCCTGGAACATACATACCTATTCGGAACATGACCATGTTGTTCACAGGTTTTATATTTGAGATATAAATGTGTTCCAATTTTTTAAAACTGATTTATATTCTTTCAGAATATTTATAAACTATTTTATATAAATTTTTTAATTTAATCAATTTTTAATAAATAATCCCTCATTTCTAATATAAAGTTTGTTCTTAATGTATTTTCCCATCATCTGAACTATATAGACTTATTTTCTAAAAATATTTTTTAAAATGGAAAACATGTTTAACTTTAAAATTAAAATCATTCCTTTAGAAAATATATTATTCAAATCAATTATCAAATCCATGGTAAGACCCTATTGGGTTTTTTCCTCACACCATACTTGTACCTTTTGATGATTTTATATTATCTCCTTCTAGGTTTGAGCAAATGGAGATGAATCCAGCTATTGAACCTCATCATGGTGAGGTGTATCAATGGGGGCATGGGTTATTTTTTCATATTTTAGTACTTGGGTAATTATACTTTGGGACTATTTTTTCCATGTCATATTCTGGTACATTACTCCTAGTATAGTTTCTTTTGATATGCATACTATGAATCTTATTTTGTTTCTACATTGTTAGTGGAAAAATTGTTCCCACAATCTATTTTGTATGATTTCTTGTGCTATTTGCTGGCCTATGGGAATTGAGAATTCCCTTTGGGAAATGTTAGGTCTGGATGAGTTATCAGGGTACCTCGGTACCTGGGCTAGTTTAAGGCAAAGTGGTATCAGAGGAGGATTTTTTTATTTTTTCTTAGTGTTAGTATGTAGTTTAAATATCATCAGGACATAAGAGGAAGTTGTGATTGAGTGCCTTGCCATTCCTCATCACAATAAACCTTAAGTCGCCAATGGTGGTTTTGGAAAGACATCTTGTGGACTAGTTATAGTCTTTTCCTTATTTCTATTTGGATAGAGTGAAATCAAAATCTTATCTATTATACCAGTTGGGATAATGTTTTCCTCATTGCTTTGTTGGGGAATTATCTAATGTCTTTGTTGTTACCTAATAATTTTGTTTATCATAATCCCTCCGAGAAGACATGAGCATCAAATACATGGGAAAGCTTCTACTTAACTATAGCTAGGAAATCCTCTTGTGGACCTGAATCTAGTTAAGGTGACTATTCACACATTCCATGCTCTAGGACAGGCACCACCTCCATAACTCATTCATGCTCCAACAATGGATCCTCATGTGGATGTTCTTCCAAAGTGTTCTAAAGAGTTATTCTCCAAATTTCATTGGGTTTCAATGGATCCTATGACGTTAAAAATGATGAGGAATGTTTGGAAAAAATAGAATTTCACCTTGAGTTCTTATAGACACCAGTCATGATTATGGTGAATTTTGTCACCTTCGTATTGGAAGGACCAAGTGGGAGATGGTGGGACATGATGATTATAGTTGAGAAATATGATTACTTAGAGTGTAAGAACATCAAGGTTCTTTTAACCAACAATTTCTATCTAGAATAAATAGTGTTTTCCAAGGCTATAGAGTTTTTTAAGATTGAGCAGGATGATAGGACTGTGAATGAGTATTAAATTAACATTAATGAGTTAGTAAACCTTCCACATAAGAATATATCTAATGAGAGGATGATGGGTTGACAGTTTGGGTTGGTACTTTGATCAGATATTCATTCATTAGATTTATTATTGAAGCAACACACTTATGTTGATGTATTGAATTGGGAGATGATGGTTGATATGGATGTGGCTGAAATGTCTGGTTTTATGGGTGTTCAACTTTCTCTTATTGGAAGAATGGGCTCTTTTCTCATAAATAAGAAGTGGGATGACTCTTGTAGTAGTTCCCGACATCAAGTTCATTCTAGACATTTTACAGTACATAAAATAGGACCTCTGGTATGCAACTAATGTGGTCATACATGGAATTAAAAGAGGGCCTACAATAAGGAACCCAAGAATTGTGTCTCCAAAAGATGTTTAGGACAATTACAGAAGTTCTTCCACAACTTTTAAATGATGCACAGTGGAAAACAATCATCAAATTCTCATAAAACTATGGGGAAATCATGTGAATCTTGTAAAAAAGTTTTCCAAACAAAGGCTTCCTGAGTAAAGGAACTTCACATAGTGAAAGACTCTCCATATATAACGTATTTGGATCTAGCGATAGTATTAGGTACCATTATTATTTCTTTATCATTAGTGAATGATCTATTTGATATTATTGAATCTAACTCATTTATTTCAACTTGCGCTATTAATATACTAAGTCTTTCAATGGATCTTTTATCTTGTGAAAGGGATTTTACAAAACACTTAGATATTAAAAGAGAGTGGGGCCTCTTTATTCTTCTTTGTTTCCTCTCTCTATCTAATGTAAAGTTGGCTAAGAGTTTTATGGACCTGGACAAGAAATGTCATAACATCATATTTAGGATGGATTGACCATTTCAAATAATTCATATTTAGGGAATATAACTTTTTAAAATTATATTTTTTGTTATTTGAGTAAAAACCATGTATTGGTAGTGGTCCATGTAGCTAGGTACATGTACAAATGGACATTTTGAGACTACACACCGTGTACTCCGAGTAC
Source organism: Viscum album (assembly GCA_963277665.1). Classification (NCBI taxonomy): domain Eukaryota; kingdom Viridiplantae; phylum Streptophyta; class Magnoliopsida; order Santalales; family Viscaceae; genus Viscum; species Viscum album. The sequence goes on from OY728146.1 coordinate 326,558,609, forward strand.
ACATCATATAGTCGTACATGGTCATGTGGCTGATTACATGTCTATACAGCTCTTGTAGGGAAACATGGCCATGTTGGGTACATATCCAAAACCCATTTTAGATATATGGTGTGTAGGTGTATATGACCTTCAGAAACACATGGCCAGGACATGTGTGGTACACAGGTGGATACCCCGTATAGGGTACACATTGTGTGCATGATTAACAAGCCATGTACTTGGGTTTTACATACCAATTCAAGCTAAAGTATATGACCAGGTGGAGATTTAAGAGTCCACATTGTGTACTCATCTATTCACATCATGTACCCCTCCATGGAAACCCTTTTTAGGGTTTTTCATGTTTTCACACCGAAGTGAATAAAATATAAGGAAAAAAGGAGTCAATTTTGTGTATTTATCCATGTAGATCATTATGGTAGAAAAACTGATGTGATTTGAGAAATTATAAGAGTAATTTTATGGTGATTGTGCGATGATTGATAGGTTTTTCCTTTAGTAAATGAAAAAATCCATTTCACATAAGAGATGTATAGAATAAGATATATTTATGGGCCATGGAAATAGTTGGTTGACTTATCATTGTGACACCAATTTCATTTACTAGTGTAACTTGGTATAGTCATTTATGAGTGGTATTGATATTATAATTGAAAATGAAAATAGGTTGTGTGTTCAGGCCAGCCTAGATTGAGACCTTGAAAAAATATGGACCATGATCCATCATAGTAGAATAATGTTTAAGTAACTTCCCCTTAGAGGTCAAGTGATAATTTTTTATGTTGGCACTGCTAGAACGGTTGCTTACCTTGAGACAAGGACTTTATCCAGATAGTTTATATTATAACTTAATATAATATATGGGATGCTTCCCTTTATGATCTGAATAATATGATACACTGATGGATACGTCCACCGACATTTTGACCCTATGGATACCTAGAGGGATGCCTCTACATATGTACTATTTCAAAGGATCCAAAGATGGATGCCCCTACTTTGGTTCCATTTTTTTTAAGGTCTAAATAGGGATCCATATGATTATATGTAGACCTTGAGGATCCCTCAAGGGGTACCACTCATGTGTATTAACCTAGGAGACCACTGTGGGTGCTTGGGTGGTTTATCAAACCTGAGAAACTTCATTTTGGGTTAGGATAGAGATAGTAGTGGTTTCCACATTTGAACTGATTCTAAACATTCATGACCAAGGGTTTATGTTATTAAAAAATTGGTTTAAGAGTTTTCCACCCCAACTCTTTTATTTATTCTTTCACACAGTTACTATTTATGCTGATGTGATTTTCATATGCTCTTCTTAGGCCTCGACCTATGTGGCCAGATATGATGTGATGGCTTGGTGGGGATGCCCGTAGGTTTTTCCTAGTATAAATATTATACGCCTTATATTTATTTATGTTACTGTTATTGAAATTATTCGTATCTATAGGATTCAACCTCATAGAACATTGGATACATGGTAAGATTGGGATCTGATATTTAGTACCACTGCTACTAGAATTATAAGTGTCTCTGGGATTCCAACTCGTATGGGGAAATACAGAAGGTCACTGGGAGCATCTCACAAACCCCTATTAGTTATAATATCTCCCTAGATTCTTATGATATTTGAATGAGGCGGATGACAGATGTTTTTGGGTGGATGAATTTCCCTCAAACACTATTTTCTAATGGCATACCAAATGATTAATAGTGATCTCCTCAATCGATTCCTTGGATACTCATAGGGATCGAGAAAGAATGCAATGATTTCATTTTCTAGAGTCATATATTAATACACTATTGAATCAATTATTGAATTTTTCTATTTATTTTCTTGGATCCAGGAGATTATTCCTTATATATTACCTAATGGTCATTCCCCTTATGGGTTATACTAATTACAATGCCATGGTTTCTATAGACTAGGGCCTATAAACCCAACGTCAAACTTGATTAGGTAACATTGATATGAAATATGAATTACACCAGTTACACATGGCATGTGTGGTATTCATATGACACAACAAAACTAGATCTATACTTTATTTACAGGATTTCTAGTACATATATCCAATCCTACTCAATATGTTGGAGGTTAGCATGAGTGATCCCGGGACTAGGACATGAATCCCCAGATAGTGACATAGCATTATCAAATAAAATACTGACACTGTCCAAATGAGGTATGACTGATCAAAATCATAGACCCTGGGATTGATGGTGGATGTATTTTATTTATTTAAATTGAGTTGTTCCTTCATAAAGCTATGAATATTTCATGACCATTCACTTATGACAGTAGATTATAGGTTCACTGTTAGGGTACCCAACTGGGATTTTTTTATCCCCCCATTGCATGATCCTCGGTGTGTAGGCATACATTATAAATTCATTCAAGTTGATCATAGAAGCACGATGACAAGTGTGGGGGCCATAGTTACATGTTTGAGTCGATCTGGTCATGTGGATTATTAGGATCGGGATAATGAAACTCGATATTCAAGGAGGTTGGGTATGTAAAACACATAGGTTCATGTAGTATATCTATTTGTATTTTTTAAAATATTCATCTCTATATATGTGGTCCTACAGAAGAAGACTAGTTTTGTATGTATGAAATTATTGTTTGGAGCATTATTATATTTCATTTATTATAGACTTGTTCATATTTATTACTTCAAAACACTTATATTTTACAAATATGGATGATGTTTTGTTATCATAACTATTTTTGTTACTCTTATATAAGGTAATAGTCTCTCCTTGAAAACACCCTTGGTCCACACAACTAGTCAGTAGCCTCTGGCTTATTGGAGGTTCACTTGAGGCCTTCACACCAACCGATCAGATTAATTATTATAGAGTAGGTCTAGTCAGGCCATGAAAAAGTGGTATCTAAGTAGTTTCTTTACTATTGTTTAACTATTTGCGGCATGGTAGAAAAGAGTATTAGGAATGTTCTAGAACCTCTCATGAACATCAGAATAGTGCATTGAGAACACTTTTTTGGAAAAAATTCAATGTTTATAGAGATGTGGGACAATTATTATTGATATGTGTTGATTAAATTATTGTGGTTTTCACTTCGATAAATGCACTTATGATGTGGATTTTATGATTTATTATGGATTAATGTATCTCATACCATTGGAAAGATGCCAATGAATTATTTTGTCTCTAATATGGAAAAGAAAAGTGGCAGTTGTTTATGCATCATATTTATCATGTAGAGTCCACATGTTATTGGCCTTCTAGCATATGATTTTACTATCTACTACAATGTTAGGTTTTATGGGAATTTCATTTTCGTCTATAGGAAGCATGGGATATTTTCACGGAAGTAGGAAGTGTGAGGAATCTTGTAGTAGTTCTCAGTATGAAATTCATTCTAGACGTCCTATAGTACTAGTAATAGGTCTTTTGGTAAGCTACCAATGTAGTCATCCATGGAATTAAAAGACGTTCTTCAATGAGGAACCCAAGAATTGTGTCTACTACAGACGTTTATGGAACTTGTAGAAGTTCTGCCACAAATTTTACACTCTTTACTGGGGAACAAAATCATCAAATCCTTCTAAAACTATGGGGTAATCATATGAATCATGTAAAAAATGGTTCCAAACATAGGATTCCTGAGTAAATCTATTTCACATAGTGGAAGAGTCTTCAGATAAAACATTTCTAGATCCAATGACAGTAAGAAGGACAACTATTATAACTTCTTCATTAGTGAATGCTCCATTTGATAGTGGTGCATCTAACTCATTTATTTCAACCCCCACTATTAATATGATAAATCTTTAAATGGGTATTTTATCTTTTGAAATGGGTATTACTAAACCCCTTTATATGAAGAGAGAATAGGTCCTCTATATTCTCCCTTGTTTCCTCTCTCAATCTGATGTTCAGTCACTGGGAGTTTTCTGGTCCCCGATAAGAAATATCTCGATGTCATATTCGAGTTGGATTGACCATTTTCAAAAATTCAAATTTAGTGAATATAAATTTATGGAATTATATGTCATGTACATGGAGTAAACACCATGAATTTGTACTGGTCCATGTAGTAGTTTATAAATCGATATGGATCTTTTGAGACTATACATTGTTTACTCGTAGTACACATCATATAGTCGTACATGGTTGAGTGGGCGATTACATGTCTAGACATCTCTTGTAGGGTAAAATTTCCATGTAGGGTAAATTTCGAAACCCCATGTGGTATGTAGGGTGTGGAGGAGAACATTTCCTAGAGAAACACATGGACATGCCATGTGTGGTACAAAGGTGGGTACCTTCTGTAGGGCACATGTTGTGTCCATGATTAACAAGACTTGAACATGGGTTTTACATACCAATTCTAGCTAATGTACATGACCAGGTGGGGCTTTGAGAGTCCACATTGTGTACTCATCTATACACATCATGTACCCCTACATTCCTACCCTATTTAGGGTTTTTCATTCTTTCAGACCCAGGAGAAATAAAATTGAAGGAAAAAAAAGATTCCATTTTCTGTCTTGTTTCATGTAGATCCTTATAGTGGAACTCTTGATGTGATTTGGGAACTTATAAGAGGAATTTTGGGTTGATTGGGCTATGATAGAGGGTTTGTTTCTCTAGTAAATGAAAACATCCATTTCCCATAAGTGATATATAGAATAAGATCCAATTATGGTCCATGTAAATAGTTGGTGGACATATAACGGGGACACCAATTTCATTGACTAGTGTAACTTGGTATAGTCCCTGATTAGTGGTATTTATTTTATAATTGATATTCAAATAATATGTGTGTTTAGGATAACCAAGAGTGATACCCTGAACTAATATAGACTATGATCCATCACACTAGAATAATGTTTAAGTGGATTCCCCTTTGAGTCCAAGATACCATTAATTGTGTTGGCCCTGCCAGAACTAGTATTTACCTTGAGACATGGGAATCATCCTGAGGTTAATTATTATAATGGATGATTCCATGATGGATGACTCTCTTTATGATCTGAACAATAGGAAACCATGATGGATACGTCCACCAAGGTTTTTACCCAAAGGATTCCTTATGGGAAGCATCTACTTATGTATCAGTTTGGAGGATCCAAATAGGGATTATTATACTTTTGTTCTATTTTTGAGGGTCCTAATAGGGACACATATGATTATGTGTAGACCTTGAGGATACATCAAGGGATAAGACTGCTGTATATTGACCTATGAGACCATTGTGGCTTCTCGGGTGGTTTACAGAACTAGGGAAACTTCATTGTGGGTGAGGTTATAGATGGTAGTGGCTACCACCCTTGAACCAATACCAAACAGGGAAGACCAAGTTTCTATGTTAGTAGAAATCGGTTTAGGTGTTAAGCCACCAAAAAACATTTATTTATTCTTTCACCCAGTTACTATTGATGCAGATGTAATTTTCATATGTGTTTCTTAGAGCTCGGCCCATGTGGCCTGATGTGATGCACTGGCTTGCTGGGGATACCCATAGGTGCTTTCTAGTATCAATAATATAAGACATATATGTATGGATATTACTATTATGTAAATTCTTAGTATCTATAGTATTTATCATCCTAGAACATTGGAAATACAGTGAAATTAGTATCTGATATTTATTAACACTAATACTATAATTCTGAGTCTCTTTGGGATTTCTACTTATATTGGGAAATAGAGAAGGTCATTGAGAGCATCTCATAAACCCCTATTAGTTGGTGTATCACACTAGATTCCTAGGATATTGGTATAAGGGTGATGACTTAGGATGTCAAGTGGATTAATTTCCCTCAAAAACTAGATTCAAAGGACATCCCCAATAATTAATGGTGATCTCCTCAATTGATTCCTAGGATACTCCCTTGAATCAAGTAAAAACCCAATGATTTCGTTTTCTAAAGTCTTATAGTAATAAACTATTGAGATAATTATTAAATTGATCTAAGTTATTTTCATGGATTTAGGAGATTATTCCTTACATATTTTCTAATGGTTATTCCCCTTATGTGCTATCCTAATTACAATGTCTTTGTTGTTATGGAGTAGGGTCTACAAACCCACTATCAAGATCAATTAGGAAATATTGAGATGAAATATGGGTTAAAAAATTACTCATTGCCTGACTGGTATGAATATGACACAAGGAAACTAGCATTGTCCCTTATTTATAGGATGTCTATTAGATATCCCTAATCCTACACAATATTGTGCAGGTTAGCATGGGTAATCCCAGTGCTAGGACATATATCCCCATGTGGTGATAGAGATTTCTCAAAGACAATACTAACACTAGAAAAATGAGGTATACTTGATAAAAATAATAGACCCAAGGATTGATGTTGGATGAATTTTATTTATTTTACTTGATTTGTACCTTCGATGGGAATGGAATATTTTAGGAGCATGTACTTGTGACAACAGATTATAGGTTCACCATTAGGGTGGACAATTGGGATTTATTTCTCACCCCACTACAAGAACCGAGGTCTGTATGCATACCTTATATCTTCTTTCAAGTTTATCACAGATGCATGATGAATAGAGTGGGGTCAAGGGTTACATGGTTGAGTGGATCAGATCATGTGGATTCTTAAGATTAGGCTAATACAGCTCAATATTCAAGGAGACTAGGTATATGGAACACCTTGCATCTAGTAGTATATCCATTTGTATTTATTTTCAACTATTTATCTATGTATAAGTGGTCCTCCAGAGAGAGATTAGTGTTGTGTGTGTGAAATGTTTGTTCGGAACCTTATTATATTTCCTTTATTATAGTGTTGTTCATATATATCACTTCTAAACACTAACATTTTACTAATATGGCTAATGTTTAGTTATCTTAACTATTTTTATTACACTTATATAAGGGAATAGTCACTCCAAGAACACACCCTAGGCCGAAACTACTTTTCAGTAGCCTATGGAATATGGGAGGTTCACTTCAGGCCTTCATACCTAATGATCTGATTACTTTTTATCAAGTAAGTCGATTTGGGACATGAAGAAGTGGTGTTTGAGATGTCACTTTACTATTGTTTAATTATTTGCAGAATTGTAGAAAAGAGTTTCATGAATATTCAAGAACCCGTGATGGACATCATACTACTGCATCGAGAACACTTTTTTGGTAATAATTCAAGGTTTCTAGAGATATGGGATAACTATTCTTGATATGTTATAATTAAATATTTATCATTTTCAATTTGATAAATGCACTTATGAGGCGGAGTTTATGATTTTTTATGGATTTATGGATCTCATGTCATTGGAAGAGTCCAATGAATTATTTTATCTCTTGGATGGAAATGACAAGTGGTGGTGGTTTATGCATCATATTTGTTATGCAGGGTCCACATGTTATAGTCCATATAGCATTTTATTTTACTACTGACATTAATTTTGACTGTTTAAAGTGTAAAAAAACCTAAATAATGTTTTCCAATATTGTTTTCTCAATTCCTTCTACTTAGTTGGTCTGGATTATTTTTGTTCCTTTATGATAGCTGATGTGGATCAACAGTGAGACATTCAATGATGAAAATGATAATTTGTTCTTCATACATGGAAGTTTTAATGATCCTTGCTCGTTGATCAGGTTTATGGTTCTGAATTATTGGACCTATAATTGGGATTTATCAGTAGCTTTGGTTATTTAAAGTGAAATTTACAACCTATATGGTGTTTTGAAACATATATTGGAATGAAATTATACATAACTAAACCATGAAAATATTGTTTGACATTAATGATTGAGATGATGGTGTGTGCATATTTTTAACCCTTAATGGTCAACACCAGTTGTTAATGACTTACTAGTAAACCCTTTTATTTGTGTATTCTTATGAGGTCAAGTTTAGTAAAGGTTTTAAATAACCTACATGGAGTTTTCCCATCTAAGTAACTTTGATATTTTACATAACCTACCTTTTGATATGGTTATCTATTAAGATCATAATTATGTAATCCTAATAGGAACCTAATAACATCTTCTTAAACTAGAATATAGAAGGGGTATTACTGTATATGGATAACATGTGAAGTTTAGTTTGTTATCATTTTACTTGATATTGTGACCCTTGAGGGAGTATTCCTTTATGAGGATGCTTAGAAAGGGTCCGGGATTGGTAGGAAAATGACTAGAAATTGATTCCATTAGAACCCATTTCTAAAGTAAGTATTTTATAATTGGGTTGAATTTAATTGGGTTTCAAATTATATTATATAGGTTTTTTTTCCTATAACATGGAATTGAAAATTGGAATAGTTTATCCCAGATTTATCGCTTTAAACCTCTTAGTTTGATGATATATTACTTGCCTTTAGTTCTATATCATTTATGGGTAAAATGTTATTTGAAATTTATGTAACAGACCTTTGGGATATGTGGTCGGAATAAGGAAAACTGATATGAGACTACTTTGGTAGGGATAAATGAAAAACCAAGAGTCCCTTAGTTCTGACTCAGACCCTAGTGAGTCAAAAATTAGTTTGATTGATGGTAGCCTATGGGAGGGGGTTTCCTTGGTTTTCAGATTCCTTTTTGGAAAGTGATCTTGGTTGTATGCTCTGGTTGAGACTAATATATTTGAGTTTTGTGGGTTTTTTCATTGAAGGAAGGGTAATCCATAGGTTTCCAAAAAAGGACCAAGGGTTCTTGGTGATTGAGATTGGTTTTAATGGGAATGAATGATTATGTTCTTGGACCTATTTGCTAGTGGTTATATGGTCAGTAATGTGGTTAGATCATGAGTGGGTTCTCATGAATCTAATGATTACAAGTTGTGTCAAAGAATGTGGATGAAGTTGGAATGCTTCCGATTGAGAATTCATAGTTGTGGTACTTGGATGATTCCATGTGTGAAGGGTGGTCATGGAATGAATCATGGAATGAGTGAGGTTCCCATTTTTTTAAGAGGAGTTCCAAGGGAGAAGATATCTTGTCAAGTCTGATGTATTATAAATTACTATGAACTTATCATTAATTATATGTGGATAATGGAAGAATGAGTTGAGTGTTGTCACGGATTCATATGGAATGGTACACCCATTATGCTTGGAGAGATAGGAATGGTATGTGTTAGTTGTGTAACAAACGTTTTGAATCATTTATTGGTGAGAGTCTATGTAGAAACAAAGGATTCATGGTTTTAAATTAATTGTGGGGGAATGGTTTCAGATAATTTTTCTGAAATGAGGAATGTTCCTTCATGGTATAATAGGCACTAAGAATGGATAGAGTGATGTGACCTAGAAGATGTGGCATGGCTAATGTGGCTATTCCATGTTAGGTATTGACAGGGTGGCGAGTGTCACTCATTTGGTGTGGAACACATTTGGTGATGGAACCAGATGTGGTTATTCTCAAAGAGTTTTATAAGTTTATACATATGGTATACAGTGAATCAATGTCAATTTTAGTGAGTTAATACTCATTATGAGTTGAAATTTTTTGGTTTTCATGGGAATAGATCTAAGGATGTGGGAATGGGTGTTGTTTTGAAATCGTGGCTTGGAACATGAGAATGAGTAGTTTTTTCCATGCTATTAATTTTGTTTTGTGATGTATCGAATGAGTTATGTTGATCATGGATCTTGATTTAAGAGAAATGATAAATAAACTCTTATAGTGGGGAGTACCAAATTGGTCAATGTTGAATGTCTCCTCTAGTGAATGATTTTTGGGAACTATGATATTTTTTCATTGGATAGTCAAGATAGAATAGTTGTACATAATCATGGGGTGATAGAATATCTATTACTTGACCTCCAAGGCTTCTTAGGGATGGGATTTATTTTTTGGTAAGCTTGAAAACACCAGTGTTTTTTCAAACTACGAAATTAATGAGAAGTTTGAAATTTTTATTTTGGATTCTCATGAGGGGTAAAATATCATTTTTATCTTATAATATAATCATTTATAATAGTTCTACCCACATTATTATCCCTAAAATAGACTGTTTACCCTATGACTAAAGTTTTTTGGAATTACATGCTCTTTGTTTAAGAATTTATAACTAATATTTAATATATAATCAACTTATTATCAATTCATTCACAAGTTTTCTTTAATATTTGTATTTTTAATGATGCATCAAATTGTGATTTCATCTTCCTGATTGAGTTTGGAAGGGGTTTTTTCTAGGCGAGGCATAAAATCCCATCATCTGTTTGTGTTGGGACCAATCCCGAAACTCTTTTCTTTTTCGTTCAATTCTATTCCTTTTATTTACACTTTTTCTTAATATTATCCCCAATATTATAACATAACCCCCAAATTTTTGGATTCTCCTTTACACAACCAAGAGACTCAGAATAAGGGAGGTGTCATAATAGAGTTTGGGTGGATTTGGGTCATCGTGCTGTAGCAGTGGAGCATGGTTATGGGTGAGTCATTAGAGGATTCTTCTAAAATATAGTCCATTTCATTTTTTCCCATAAATACCCATATATTTACCATTTTTTTAAGTTCCATTTATGATTGTTAAGGACCCCCATTAGGTCAAACAATGCTTATCTGGGGAAACATTAGTGTTTCGGGCTGATTATAGTAGTTTTTGTTTTGTAAATTCTAATCACACGGCATGTGGTTCCATGAACAAACATTGTTCACTATTCATATTTGTGGAAGATTAATTTTTGTAATTACATGAAATTAACATGGATTACACATTTCTTAGTGGTACATAGCCATGTAGTCAATTACATGGTCAGATGGATCTTTTGGGAATATATGTCATGTACTTAGACTAGACACCATGTCGTTATACTTGGCCAAGTGGTTAGGTACATAGCTAGACAGCTCATATAGGGGCACATGGTCATGTAGGGTACATGGTTAAATCCCATGTGACAAGAACAATATATATAAGTACATGTCTAACAAAAAAACATGACCATACCATATCTGGTGCATGATTATGAACCATGTGTCAGGTACACTCCATGAAAATTTTTAACATGACATATACTTTGGTTTTACATGCCATGTATATTTGAAGTACAATACCAAGTGTGGTATTTATACTACTTTTTTTATACTTAGGTATAAACATTATGTACTACTCCCTTGATACCCTTCTTAGGGTTTTCATGTTTTGTTCCCCAAGGGTGATAATTGGAAAAAAGAGGAGTCTATTTTGAGTATTATTTCATATAAATCATGATAGCAGAACCCTTGTGGTGATTTTAGGACTCTTAAGAGGTGTTTTGGAGTGATCGAGTTGTGATGTAGAGGTTATTCTTCCAATAAATGAATTATCTATCTCCGATAATTGATACATATGGCAAGAATCAGTTTTGGGTCATGGAATTGGATTGTGGACTTGGAACATAAAAGATAAGGTCCTCCATTAGTGTAACATTCAATGGTACCTAGTTAGCATAACTAATATACAACTTTAGTAAATAGACATGTTCAGTGTTCAGGCTATCCTAGAGTGAGACCTTTAACAAAGATGGGTCATGAGAATCTCCCCATACCAATGTTTGTGAAACTTCCCATTAAGTCCAAGAATCTGGTTTGTGTATTGTAACTATATAAATATGTTTTTACCCTGAGATATGGGAATTGGACGAAGTTTCTAGTTTGTAACTGAGGATTTTAAGGGGAGTTCATCCATTTATCATCTAATAAATAGGATCCCATGAGGTATGCCTCTACCTAGGTTTTGACCCCCAAGGATCCCCTGGGGGATGCCGCTACTTATGCGCTATTTCCAAATATACTAAGAGGTATTCCTCTTCTTGCATTCTATTTTGCACGGGTACCAATTGGGATACCTATGATTATGTGTGGAACTAGAGTAAACCATAAGTGAAATATATCTTTTTTATTATCCAAGGGGACCCCATTGGGTGCCAAGGTGGTAAACAATCCATGAGCATTTTCGTTGTGTGTTTACATAGAGATGGTAGTGGGTACCACCTTAGAACCCATAACAAACATGTAGGACAAAGGGGTTGGGTTAGTAGAGATTGGATTAGGTGTTTTTATAACCCTACACTTTTATTTATAAATTCACCTAGTTATTGTTGATTCAATTTGGATTTCCAAATGTGTTTCTTAGAGCTCGATCGAAGGTGGGAGATGTGATGCGCAGGCACAGTGTGGATTCCCATAGGTGTTTCCCACGATCTAGCTTATGAGACTTATATCTTTTGATTTTACCCTTAAAGTATACCTAGTATCTCTATGATTCCTCCTCATAAAACCATGGATTCTTAGGGAGCTCAATATCCAATATTTGATGCCATTATAATTGGAATTCCTAGTGTCACTGGGATTTCCCCTTAGACCAGGAAATATAAGAGTTTGATGAGTGCTTCATAGAAACCAATTATAGTTATCATGTCAACCAAGATACATATAATGATAAGATAAAGGTGAAACCAAAGGATATCTAGTGTCCAAATTTCCACCAATAACTAGATGATTCTTATATCCCTAAGGAATGATGATGATCTCCTAGATTGATGCCTAGTATACTTCCTATGATTGGGTAGATGTGCCATGATTTCATTGCTGAGATCTATCTAAGACTAGGATATTGAGCTAGTTATTGAATGATTTCAAGTTATTTACTTGAATCCATGAGAGTATTCCTTATATATAACCTATGGTTTGTCCCTATTATTGGTAATCCTAGTTACAATGTCTTCATTTCTAATGGATCAAAACCTAGGAACCCCATATTAGAGTACATTGGGGAATATTCTGATGACATATGGGTTCCACTAGTTATACAGAACTTGAGTGGAATTCATAAGATGCCTAAAAATAGTTATATTCCTCATTTATATTATTTCTAGTCAAAACCTAATGTCATAATTTATATTCTAAAGGTAAATATGTGTGATCTCAAGGTTACGACTTTTATCCACCTATGTTTGACATAGCCTACTCAAAGACATTACCAGCACTAGACGACGTAGTTGTGGTCAATTTGGAACATTCAACCAAGGATAGATGGTGTTTATATTTTATTTATTTTATTTGAGTTATGTATCGTCTACGTGGGGAATATATAATGAGAAAGAAATAATGGAAGTAGATTATAGTCTCACCATTGGGGATGGCCTACAAAGATTTTTTTATCACCCTCTATACATGCACCTTTTTGTGTGTGTGTTTGTGCACCATATGTATGCTTTAGAGATGAAAATAGATGAAGTATTGGTAGGGTCAGTCAGAGGGTTTAAAGTTTGAGTTGAGAAGCTCGTGTAGAATCCTCATATTGGGATGGTGTAGCTCGAGTGGCATGGAAATAAGGTATGTTGTACAACTCATAGTTTTCCTAAAATCCATGTGTATTTATTTTGATCTATTTATTTCTATATTTGTAGTCAATGTAACAGGTGATAAATGTTTTTTGTATTAATTATTTGTTTAGGACATTACTAAATTCATTTATTATAACCCTGTTTAAATTTATTACTTTTTCACACTAATAATTGACTTCTAAGGATGATGTTTATTTATTTTTGATATTTAATTACTCTAATATGAGGGAATAGTCTCCCCATGTAAATTGAGAATTCCAAAACATCCAATCAGTGGCACTGTGATTTGGTGATTCAGGCTTGAATCCATATCACCAACCAGTATGTTTATTATTTATAGAGTGATTCGGGATGATATGTTTCATTTTTACCGCTTTATCCTCCCTTATCCCTCATTACACATCCTCTACCCTAGGATCCTCTCCCTTCTCTTTCGACATTCAGCCATGGTAATTTATAGGGGTTTCCTTTAAGATTTTATGTATCTTCTTCGTGGTAATACCCCACTGACTTATTTATCTACTCTCCTTAGTAATTTTATTTATTAATTTATTTTCTTATTAGGGTATCGATGACTTATGGATTGTCTCAATGCAAATTTTGACAATGGGATTTCCTGATTATGTTTCCTTTGGTATTTTAGAGTTCCTCTGTTTCTATATATAGTGTATTTGTGAGATTATTTTCAGAAGTGGTGTATTTGAAGTAGGTTACTCTATAATTGAACTATTAAATTTAAATCCTTTAATTAATTTTTTGTTATTTCACTCACTTAGATATCCCCTAGAATTATAATATGTATATTATATGTTTTTCATTAATAAATCTGGTTTCTTCAAGATTCTATGCTGAAAAACAAATTTTATATTAATTAGGCACACATGTTGCTTATTTTAAATGATGAGTGGATCCTTTTAAAACTGTTTGGTTATTAATGGGGTGTCAATGGGTTTTCTCATGAGATTATTTTTTTCCTTTATTGGTTGATTTTTATCTTTGGTCATGTTTATAAAATTTTGTATATAAAAGTATTTTAGAAATGATTTTGAGAAATATTATTTAAATACCCTGTTAGCACATTCTAAAAAGGTTTTTTCAATAGGGAATGGACTCCTAAAGTGTGATTCTTGTTTTTTATATAAAATCAATGTAATTTTCCATGGTATAGGACATGTTTGGTTATATAGATCTTATTGAGAAAAAAGGGCTTGTTTTTAAGGGGTGCATAAGATTTTTTTGGGTTTTCTATTTAGTATTATATCTATTTTTCATTTATTGTTTTCTAGACCCCATTTCATATATCATAGGATACCAAGAATATTTATATGTGATTCTCATGTTCAAAAGATGTACTAGTTCATGACTCTTCTTTGCTAGTGGACATAAATATGTGTTCTCTCTACTTTTGGGTTTTTGCACCTCAGTTAGGCTACATCAAACAATACTAAGTGTTGGGTTGTGGTATTACATAATGTTCTCTAATAATGAGGGATCATACTTAGTAATGTCAAATATTTCCCAGATCTCATAGGTGTTTATCTGATCATTTTTCTATGATTATGCCATGTTGGTTATGTAACTTTTATTTTTATGTTGATTTTTCTATAATTGTTTTATTATTGATCCATTAATATGATTTATATTTTTGTTTCTCTATTTAAAAAGATTATTTTCTTCTTTTTATTTCAATTATATTGAGTTTTAAAGGCTTATATTTTTCCCTTGCAAGTCAGTGTTTTTAAAAAGGGTAAATTTTTTGAAATGGTTTTCTTATAAAAATTACTTTATCCATTGTAAAGGAATTAAAATATTGGTTTAATTTGAAATACATAACTTATTTATTTTTAAAATTAATTGTTTAAATTTATTATAACTTGTTTTTTTATAAAATTAATAAAAATATGCATTAATATTTTTATTTGAAAACTTCCATAAAATGGATTTTTATTAAAAGTTATTCATGGGGTTTGGGGAGGATATATATCGGGATTTGTGATACTACCTATCATTTTATAGGTTCAATATGGATGTGACATATGATCCATTGGGAATCAATTCAGTTATGTTCATGGAAGAAAGTTAGGATGATTCAATTGGTGTGTGGAGTTTATTTTGTGTGGTTTTTTCATTATTCCTAAATTACTGATCATTTGTTGTACCATTCCTTGTGAACACTCTTGTTCCAACATTTCTTTTTTTTTATCAGGTTATTTAATGGATTAATTTATATATATATATATAGTAATTTTTAATTATTTTTCTATTAAATAATTTTTAGATTTTATATTATTTATCAATTAATTGTATTGGTTTAATTATAAATCGGTTTATTTCATATTGTAAGGAAATACAACTTTTGGGAAAAAATCAATATTTTTTTAAATATTTTATTGTGTTTCCATTATTAGTTTTTAGAATAAATCATTTATAGAGAGATTAATTGATGCAATTTCACTAGTTTTTAGCTTAGGGGTATCAAGAACACCCTTATAAAAATGTTATAGCCTGGATCAGGGACTATGATAAGGGGTAAACCAAGTTGATTCCGAAAAAACTATGTCAAATACTTGTGTCTTTAGTTGCATGATGACCCTCTTTCCAGAAGACACTTGAGTTACTATATATGTTCAGGCCAACTGAGTCTTAAATTCAAGCATCGTTATTGATAATTTTTTAGTTAATTAGTATTTATTTGAGTATTTATTTTATTCATTGAAATGAAAAATTTATTTCAAGAAACATTAGGGTTAGGATTGGGGTTTTGAAAAATATTGAGGTTCATGGATTTTAAGAACGGTATGAAAACCAATGTGAATATCATAAATCCAATAAATTAGGGATTCTAGTAGGGATTGTATGGTTTGTGCATGTTTTTTCTGAATCTATGGCTAAATCACATGTGTTAATGAATTTTCCATATTTTTTACATCTGTCTCTTGGTAGTTATAATTTTTTTTCATGATTTTTCAATTTATATTTAATATAATTTAAAGACTTTTTTGTGGATTAGTGTAGTTGTTTTGGGATGATTTAATTTGAAAACTAAAAATAAAAAACGTGGTGTCATTTTTTTTCAAATAAATAATGGGATTTATGATTTTAAAGTGATATAAGTAAATTTATTAAATACTAAAAAGTATTTGGGAATAAATAAACCACTTAAAAAAATTATGAACATTCATGGATTGTTTTATGAAATCTCTTGTAGATTTTATAAACCATTTTATTTTTAAGTGTTTTCAAGAACTGATTTCAAATATTTTAAATTTAAAATGAGGTGTATACTCCTGAAGAGTTTATTTATATAAATAAAGGGTGTGGCAAAATTATTTTAAAGAACCAATAAAAAGTATTTATAAAACTATTCTAACTTCCCTAAAATGTTTTAATCCAGGAATGTTTTCATAAGTTGAATTTCAAAAGTTACGAATATTAAATGTTGTATCAACTTACATAATATAGTTTTTTTAAATATTTCTATGCGAGGTTTGATAAAAATAATCTGACCATCAATAGTGGTTTTATTTATAAATTATTTTTTGTAAAAAAGGAAATTATATTGAATGTTCATTTTTTTTACTAGTTGTTATGATTTTAGAGGGTTTTGAACAATATGAATTTTTTTCAAAAAGGTGAATGTTTTTATAATGAAATTTGGAAAGTATATTTGAAAATGATGTATATTTTTAGAAATGACATGAAAACCCTTAGTATAGATGTGAGAGCTATGGTTTTGGTGAAATTTTGGGATGAATTTCTATTTAGCTACCTAAATAAGATGAATGGTATAAAAACTAAAATCACATTCATTTTAACATGGATGGATTTTCTAAAAATAGATTTTTTTATATTTCATGAGGTGTTTTGTAACATTTTTAATTTCATCATATGATTTAGAAATTTTTTGAAATTTAATTGTATTATTATAAACATATACAACTACCTAGTAGAGATATTGGAATTTTAACTCATAATAATGTTATGAAATTTACTTTTCTTTATTCCAAATGAGGTGAGATTTGTTAAAAGTACATTGCTTTGGTTAAATTATTTCTAGTATCTTTTTTGGATGTTGGTGGTTTAAAAAAATTAGTGAATTTATTTATGGAGCTATCATGTATTTGGTGTGGTCTATTGGTTTATATTGGGAAAATTTTATTTGAATAAGAAATATTGGTTATATGGATTCTCATATTCTTTTATTTCTAGTATGCCTCAGAAAATTCTCCATGAAATGTGGAAAGGTTATCTCTACAATGTATCTTTTTGTTTCCATGGTGTGAATTAATTTTATAATTGGTGATGGTTTTCAGTTTTTGAGGTTCATGCTTTTTTATTTTAAATTCATTTACGGTTTTGAGGAAAATTATATATAGATTCATTCTTTAGGAGGTCCCTTGGTCATTCCTTCTAGAGTGGATTGTTTTGATCATTCTTTATCCACAATATCAATTATTTCCTTATATTATTTGAGATACGAGACCTATGGTGAGATTACTTTTTTGAGAGGTTTTATATTTCATGTAATGGGTGTGTGTGTGTGATGGGATCATTGTAATCAATGTTATGTTATATTTATTCTTCCATGATTATCAAAAGTCGGTGTTCAGGGAAAAAGGTAATAGGTTGCACTCAATTGACCCATATCCAGATCCTGTATTGATCCTCTTTATCAATGTTTACACTTAAGGAATTTTCAATTGTCTCTTCTTATAATGAATGATTTTTTTTTTAATAAAATCACATTTCTAATGAATAATTTTATTATTAATAATTGAAATTATAGGAAACACATGCACCTATTTAGTTATTCTGGACCATTATAAGTTATATCCCATTTTACTGAAAATGCCTTTATATTATCATAACCTTTGATATTATAGTCATTCTACATTGATCATTTTTACTATTATAAATAAAGGTTTATGATAAATCTACCATACATGGGAAAAAATGGCCTCGACCTGTAGGATCGTACCCAATTAATCAAATTTTTCGAAGAATCCAATGTAGAGCGCATTATTGGGGGTTCCCTTCAAAAATTATAAGTTGAGATTCAATGACTAAAGCATCAGTGAAAACATTTAAGAAATAAGTTTATGTATATGAAGATCACGAACCAAAATATGTTTATTGAACCACCCCAATAAAGTGTCTCCATCAAACACCTTACCCTTTGGGAATATGTTGGTGTAATACATGGTTATGTATCTGGACCCCAACGGAATGAATTTTTAGTTTTTATTTTTTAATAAATAATGAATATGTATATCAATTTTTCATATAAATTTACAATTTATTTAATATTTAATTTATAAAAATTATATTTTGATATTACAAACCAAAAAAATTATTTTTGGAAATATATAGTTTCAATTAGGACAGTCATTTTTATAAATTTAATAATTTTTAAAATAAATTTTATTTGGATAAAATATTATTATTAAATAAAATTTACTTAAATATTAATTATAATATAATATTATGAAGTCAAATGAAATTTTATTAAGGTTCAAAAAACTGTTATCGTTCTAAAAACCTATAATTTTTTAAAAAATGAGATTTTTAATTTCAAAGTGTATAGTTCCATATTTAGATAATTATATTGATAAAATAAATATTTTTTTAAATTATCATGTCAAAATTAGACAATGGTGATTTTTCATAATTTTCTGAGAAATTATAATTTTGGGTCACAATTAGATATGATATAAATATATGGTATGTATTATGACACCATAAATGCCTAAAAGTGATTTGAAAAATACCGTAAAGATTATCCATAAACAGAATTATTTTTCCCATTAAAAATAATTTGTTAAGTTATTTGATCGTTTTTATAATCCCTTAATTAATCCTCCTTAACTTGTATTATATTTTAAAGTTTTATAATTAATTATTTACGAACTTGACTAACTTATACATCACCAAGAGTATAATTTTACAATTTTAGGTTTTTATAAATATATAATATTGACAACCACTCTCCTTTTTAAAAAAATGTTTTTAAAAACCGTGGAATTTTTTTTTGATTATTTTATTATAAATATTCAAAACCCTATGTTTTGAAATTATTAAAGAATTACGTTCTCTTATTCTTTGAAAACCCAACCAAACTCCCATTACTCTTCATTCAAAGCCATTAGAGTAATAAATTTCTATAACATTCCCATTCTATAGAACTCTAAAGGTTCCCCCAGGTTCTTAATAATATTTTAAAAATCATTTATAATTTTTTGCTAAAGGTAAATAATCCTCTCCTCCTCCCCTTTATTCAATGGCTTCATTTATGCTATTCTATTTGATATCCAATTGTTCATATTTTTATATTTTTCACACATAAGTTTTATTATAATTATGATTTCCATGTAATTTTATATCATTTATTCTCTCTCATAAAACCATTCCATGAATCATTATGTACACTTGTTATGTTGTCAAAATTATCCTGTGAATCTTCTAATCCAAACCAGTGTTTAGTGAATATCCATCCACGTTGCCACTCAAGGGTATTCACATATATATAACAATACTTAATTGATTAGGGAACACCATGTATGTAAATCATACTCCTTAATCATTGGATTAAAATTTATTAAATACACCCTTATGTTTTATAATCTATGTGTCACACTTACACATGTAAATAATATGAAAATAAAGGGTGGAATGCTATATTATGATTTCATAAAAGATAGCCATAAATTATTTTTATGATTCCATGTTTTATGTCATTTACACATTCTCATGTTGCCTTTGTAATAACATGTTAAGTCATGCTTTATTGTTCATTTTTTGGATTCTCACCCCACTTATCATACATTGATATACATCATGACTCAAATGTACTACTTTATATTATTATTTGATTTTATTATTCTATTTTGTGTGATTTCTAGATCAACACTTTATTATATACATCCATATGTTATCAAAAACCATTTTAGGAGATTAATATAATTTTAACTTCATGTATGGTAGTTTTTAAATAATGGGGTTGTATCCATGTTTTAAGTTATTATGTAAAAAAACATAATTTTTGAAATATAATAGGCCTCATGATATTCTATGATTGTAATATGTATACATTTATGTAATAAACCAAAACTTAAGGTTTATTAAAATATGTATTTTCATAATTTCTTTTCACAACCAGACTCTCCTGATTATATTTAATTGTGTTAGTTTCACTTATGATCTTTTGATTCTGATGAGAAGATTGAGGCTTATTCATATTAATTATCTTTTGATATATCTTCATGTTCTGGTTTATTTCAATAATTTATTTTAATTCATTAGCAATTTCTATTTATAAACTTTTACCTCTTATTAATCAACTTTTATGGGAGATTTTTTTTGTTTTATGTCGATTCTTGAGAATAGTGTACATGCATAAAGAATTAGTGTATTAATGGAATTCATATATGGTGAAGAGACCATCCTTCATAATATTTTATTTTCTTATTTACCTATAAAGATTGTGGTGTGTAATATTCAGGAGGAATATTTCATGGTTTATCATGCGTTAGGAAGGTTGGGTGCTTCTGACATGTTTGATCTTGGTTTTTGATTTTTTTTGTATTATTTGGGGTTTTTTGAGAGGTGTGTCTATCTTTAATCATGTAAATCATGGTGATTGGAGATGAAAATATCATATTGGTTGACATTATGTTGTTCTTTGGTTTCTATTAATTTAGTTATGAATATGGATGGTTAACCTCTTTCATCCTTTGATCTACCCGTTTTTTATGGTTTTTTGGGGACAAAACGCACTATTATGAGGATTTTATCCCTCCCCAACCGTTTTGTTTCCTTATTATATTAATTATTTATTACCTTATATTCTTTCCATTGAGTTTTAGGTCAAAATTCCCTGAATTGTTTTAGAAATCGAAAGTTCATAATGTTTTTTTCTCTGTTTACATGGTTATTACAAACTATGTGACCTATCTAGGAAAACCCAATAGTATATCTAAATACCTCTCACATGGTTGTTACATGCCTTGTTAAACCATAAATATTTATTATATGAGGCCATCGAGAAGTTTCTAGTGAAGGGACCATAGTTATTACATTGTTTTGTGTAATTTATGGCCTAATCATGTAGTCATCCCATATTCTTTAAGAATTGGAACTTAACATTATGCACACTTGAGTGTACACACATTGGCCTCCAATATACCTTATTTGATTCCCTGATCCACAATATCCTATCCATTATAATTGCACCTTCCCCCAAGATGATTCCCCTTGGTTCCCTTGAATATTGGAGGCATGTTCTTCATTTAAATCCCTTATAGACTTCTTCAACTCCTCACCTTCATCATTTTCATTTTTTATTTCATTCCCTAGAATTTCCTTGATGACCTAGAGTTTTTCTTGGATTTATTTTTAATAAGGTTTTTACTTTATTTTGGTCTATTTAGTATTATAGTGGTTTTAAAAGGCTCTTTGGGATGATATTGTGTCATTCAATTTGAAAGTGTCATGATTACAGTAGGTTTCTACATGATTGAACTTTTAAATTTAAATACATTAACTAATTAATTGTTTTAGCACTCTTCTAGACTAGTGGACCAAAGTGTGACATTTTTCAGTATGTGGGATTTTACCCCTTGATTAATCTCATTTGGTAAATGCTGAGTGTTGGGGTGATTGAGTTTCATTAGGCATGCATATTTTTATAGATTATGTCTAAAAATGTCATAAAATCTCTTGGAAATCTTAGGTATTCATGTGATCTTAAATACTTCATTATGTCCTAATAGTTTTCTAAATTTTATTTATAGTAAATTTTCACTATTATTGTTTTATGATTGATCCTCAATTATTATTTTTATTATTACACTTCTCTATAAAAGGATAATCATGTTCTATCTATTTTAAAAGGAATAGTTTGAAAATTCTTGGGTTTCTTCCCTCATATGTGGGTGTTTTTAAGAATGTTTATTTTAATAAATGGTTTTCAAATGGAAATTTATTTCTCATATTTATATGTATTAAAATAATGATTTAGTATGAAATTCATACTATCCTTATTTTTAAATAAAATTGTTTAAATTTATGATCATTTTTATTGGTGTTTGATAAAATTAAAAATTAAAAATCCTTATTTTTATTTCAAAACTACCAAGAAATGGATTTATTTTTAAAGGTTATACAGGGGGTGTGGTAAGGATACCTACAAGTCATTCTTATAATTCTTATTATATTATAGGATCAGTAGGTTCTTTTTGGATATAGAACCCAATCCAATGAATCTTATTTTGGGTATATTGATGGTGGTGGGTGAGGATGATTCAATTTATGTGTAGAGAAAAATCCATGCATTTTTCTATTTATTCTTGCCTTATTTATCATATGTTATCTCATTAAATGTTAGAACTACTCTTTTACTCTATAATTTGGTTTATTTTGGGGTTCCATTATGTCTTAAAATTAATTTATAGTGAGTTGTATCATCTAATTCTGTTAGTTGTTTTAGCGATGTTTATTATTCTTGAATTTTTTAGTTTAAATTAACTAATTTCTATTTATTTCATTTTTCATGGAAGTAAAACTTTTGGATTGGTCAAGAAGTATTTATAGTTATGATACATAAATGTATTCATTATTATTTATCATGAAAATCATTCTAAGGAAGTTAATTTGATTCCATTACACTAATTTCAAAATCATGATTATCAGTAATGCCCATCGAATCATCTCACGATCTAGCTCGGGGACACGAAACAAGAATATCATGGTATTTTTCGTGATATATATTAAGGTAACCCTTAATTAGAAAGCATTATTTATCAAAACTATGGCAAGGGATTCCAACACGAAATGTTAACAAACAAGAGCTTGCCTTTACCATGTGGATAGTATAGAGAATGAATTGTGCATCAAAGGATATTACATAATGACTAGAAAAGTATAGAAAATATATTCACAATGAGAGAATAATTTTACACCCCTAAGTTGAATTGCAACTTATAATAGATGTTTTATGCTTTCATGGTGTGAAGATGGTGTGTAGCCTCTATCAACAAAAGAAGAAGAAGAAGGATAAGAGTGTATAATTTTCTTAATCTAGTACACACTAACATTTTGTGGATCAATGAATCAATCTTCCATTATTAATAAAAATTAATTCATTATTGTTGTTTATGATAATAGTATATTGAACTGTATCATGTTTATGAAGAGTAAGAATGAGGTTATTGAGTAAGTAAAAAGGTAATACAAGATGGTATAAAATAAAATAGGCCACGCTATCAAATTTCTATGCTCAGATAATGGAAATGAATATACATTCATTAAAGTGGAGAACTATCTATAAAAATTGTCATTAAAATTGATTTATCCATATTTTGTACCTAATATAAGAATGGAGATACTGATCAATGGAATAAAATGGTGAAAAAATAGTTAAAACGCCGCTTATTGTAAGTGGTTTGCCCCACTATTATTGGAATAGAAAATCATAATTCAGAGTGGAAACCAAAATATATATCTTTTCTAAGTAATATAGAATAAATAACCACCTATGATATGTGTCATGAGAGGAATACATCACTAAAATAGAAGATATTTTCAGAATAAACATAAAAATTAAGGGAAATGTGTCGATTAAATTGATGAAATCATGTTATTATGATACTCAATAATTACCAAATCCTATAAATGCGTCAAAAAAATAATAGATGATATTTTAATGAGTAATTAGTTCATGTTCATCAAGGAGAGATATGGAAAACTATAATCGGTATTTTAACCAAGATAAAGACTCTAAAAAAATCCAGAAGTTGGTAAAAATTAACAGACTATAAAAATTCATCAAATATATGGAGATTATGAGGTTGAAATGTTTGAGAAATTATCTCTTAAAGATAGTAAAAATGAACCTTTGAGAAGAAATAAGAATATGGAATTTTATCCGAGTAATATAATAGGTGATAATTTTGTGATAAATCTTACATAAATGATGATGGTAGTATAACATTCTTTTTTATAGTAAATCATGGAGTCAATATCATTTTAATAGTCTATTAAGGATACTTTATGGGCTAGATCTATGAATTATGAGCTAGACCAGATTGAAAAAATAAATACACGTGAACTTTTGTGAGGACCCAAGAACCACAATGTGACTAGAACAAATTTTGTTTTTAGAAAAAGAACAAAATTATGAACATAATAGTAAAGATTAAATAAATCTTAATTAGTGTGTAAAGAATAACCTCAAATTGAAAGCATGCATATTGAGGAGACCTTCCCAATAGTATCTCAACATGATTCAACAAGTCACCTCTAGGTAGTGAAAATACAAAGAGTTTGTTGGATTTTTCCAATTGATGTAAATACATGTGTCATTAATAGTGAGATTAAGAAGGAAGTTTAGATGAAACAATTATCTAGTTATAAGATTGAAATCCACAAAAAAAATGTGTACACAGAAAAAGGAGTTTTATAACATTTTATAGGTGTCAAATGCATGGTAATTTTGTCTTAATTCATATATAGAGAAATAGGAATTCAAAAGGGGTGGTGTTGATCATAATCTCTTGTTGATTATATACATGGAATAATTGTTTATGGTGTCAGCCTATGTGGCTGATATAATAGTTGGGAGATAAAATAGAAATAAATGGAATAATTTTCTAAAAGGTACCTTTAGGATCTGTGTGGCCTCTTAGAGAGGGGTGAATCTATGGTCAGAACTTTTTATGTTTTATTATTTTTTAAAAACCTTCTCCTCTAATTACTAAGATTTTGAATTTTTTGAAACAAAATTTACAAGAACTCCCATAGGAACAAGTGAATTTAAAAACTTAAGTGGTCAATAAGGGTAACTAGTCCTTAGAATAATCTCAAAATAATATAAAATCACACATACACGAGAAAAAAATCAAATTGGTTTACAGTAAGCATGGAATATCCATCACTTGCGTTACACCATAGTCCTTTTACAGTATATGTTCTCCTCACATAGAGAATTTTATAAAATAAATTTTGTAATAATCAAATGAACCTTCACCACCATGATTGAACATATCACCACTATGCAACCAGAATTTTTGACACATGAACTTCTAAAAGTCATATCTTCTTCCTCTACAATTTCATATAAAAAATAAATCAATAACTTATTGATCTTTCTTTTATCTCTTTATTCTATTTCACACCATGAAGAATAAATTTTTGATTTGTAAAGGCTATAATATATATATCATGCCGTATTGTTTACTTCTTCTCTTTATTCATTATTTAAATATTTATAAAAATGTTTAAATATTATTGAATTCAAATATCTAGTATTCTTGGATATGGTGCCCAAAATAACATTTAAAAGAAACTATTTCCATAATTGATTGTATAACTGCATGTTAACTTGTAGAAATATCTTAACCTTCTAATTATCCTTTAAACATTCATTTCGTCTATATTAAATACAGATGTATGTGTTAATACATGAATTATATAGTCATAGGATCATGATAACATTAATCTGGGAATTCTTCCACAAAAATACTGTTGAATTAGAATCTCCATATTTCCATAACAAATATAATGATTATTTATGAAATAAACATGTGTATATGCTTGTAGTCAGACATTTTATCCTTCATTCACAATGTAAGGATTTTCATGATATATAAACATCATGTACCACTTATCCAATTCACATTCATCGTGAAAAACATATATGAATCATTCTCCTAAATGGTCTATTTTTATATCTAATAAATTCAACTATTCAACAATTTCACCAATATACATTACCAATTTACTCAATGACCAATTCAAATACAAAGGTTTTGTGGATACATAGATCCACCTACACAACCAATCATATAAAAAATTCTAATAATAATGACATTCAGATACAATGTACAATATTCAACTATATAAAACATATAATATAGGAAAAATAATTCTTGGATACCCACATACATAAATAACATATACAAATTTGAATATTTGGTTCTTCTCTTATTCAACTTGTTTCTAGTCGTCATCTTCTCTGTTTTATACCCTTACTCTTTCTTCAAAATTTAAACCAAAATATACTTTTTGAGATTTATGATAGTCATTTTCATGATATATAAACATCATTAGATCCCCATACTTCTCATAATAATATTTTATTATCTTTTTCTTCAAAATATCTCCAAGTCACATTTTGTGTGACACTTATAGTATCTCCTCCTATAATAATAATCACAATCGGTCCTTCTTCACTCAAGGAAGGTATGTGATCATACCCACAGAAAATTATTTCTTAGGGAAGATATTTTCTCCTCATATAAGATATAAAATTCTCAGAGATGATTTTTTAATTTATCATGGATGTATAGAAACTCATTGATGTTTTGTGATTCATCTCACATAATCACAACACAGAGAGTCTTTACTCACGGGAGCAAAGTCTATGAAAGTATTCTTTCAATCGATCAAACACCATTACTCAAAAAAATCATTATCAATCATGGAAAAATACCTTCATCTCTTAAAATATCTTGGATATACACCTACTATAACTTATTCATTTATGTGTTCAAAAAAATCCATGAATAATTCCTCTTTCTGTCCCCTAGATTCTTCACTGATCAAAAAATAATTAGAAACATATTTATCTCAATAATATTCCACTTTTTTCAACTAATTAAAATTGATAAATAGAACTCTATAACTCAATACATTCATCACTATTAAATTATTTTAAACACCCATGAGCTAGATCGATGTATGAAATAAGAATCACTGAAAAGGAATTACTTTTTTCCCATAAAAAATTAATCAAAATTTTTTAAAATTTATTTTTTCATCGCATATTAAATACCAAAATAGACTTTATCCCATAGTAAATAGTTCAAAAACTAAATTTAAATAATGATTAAAATCGTTCCCTCAAGATTATATCATGACTTACCCCTTTTAAAAACTTCCCAAGAATATATGATCTCTCTATATTGTTAAACACATATCAATTGATAGAATTATTTTTTCATTTTTCAAATGCTTTGAAAACAATATTTAAATATTATAAGATGGAGGTGGTAAAAATCACATACATTAACCTTGAAGAGGATGAGATTGAACACCCATTATTAAAACGAATTTCTTAAATGTTTTTTAGTGGTTTCGGAGAGATATCATCCACCACTTTATTTATTGAAAATAAAATCCAAAATTAGTTTATTTACTTCAATGTGATCCTATATTTTTTATATTTTATATCAATATTCTTTGATCTTGAATTATACCTAGAATTTTGTGTATGATTAATAGCACGTTGATTATCATAAACCTAGAGAATAATAAATTTCACATCAACCAAAATAATTTCTAATTGTGCCTTTATCCATAATAATTACATTGTATCTTAAGTGGTGGATAAATACTTGTCATTGGAAGTATTGAGAGTCACTAAATTTTTCTTAATTGTATGCTAGATCCCATAACATTCTCTTGGAAAGAAATATCCACTAGATGTGGATATTCTATCATCAACACTACCTTCCCAGTATAAAACATTATAGAAAAACTAATTTAGCATTATCTTATTTTCATACCTTATCCCATAATGTATTGTTACCATAATTTATCTCATAATTTGTTTTCAACCAAATAATGTGACATTTTAGGTGAAATTTTAAATTTGGCACACATGGTAAGAGAATAAACCAAGCATGTTATAGAGGTTGTTAAATATAATAGTCTTTTAATAAATTTCATATATTCTTTATGATCAATATAAATTACAAATTCATCCATATACAGATTTTTTCCCACTCATATGGGTGTGTAAAGAGGTTTTGAATCCTCCATTATTATATTTTAAGTTACTCCCTGGAATATTTTTCTTTTGAAAGAAAAATTTAAACCTTCAATTTTGAAATTTTAAATCCAAGATAGTAAATCATTTCTACAAACATAGAAATTTCAAACAATATCTTCATATATTTGTAAAATCCTAAATATTATTCTCTATTATTCCCTACAATTATGGTATCATCAACATAAACAACCAAAATTAGAGAAATCTGTCAATTTTATGTTATAAAAATGTTGTTTTCCATACTTCCTTTCATAAAGTAATGATTCTATACATTAGAATCCATCATAAGATACCAAGCTATTGGGTATTAGATTAAACCTTATAAATACTTCTTAAAGATAAACCCATATTTATCTTCTTTACCAACTAAGAAACCCCATGAATAATATAAATATACTTATTCTTTTCTTTCTCCATTGAGAAAAAAAATACATGGCAACCATATGAAAAATGTTATATTACATTTTTATACTAATAACATAAAATATATTAATAGTTTCTAATATTTAAAATCACTAAAATATATCTTAAAAATATATTACTTCAACCTACAAATAACCCTTACAAACCATTTTTGCCTTATTTCTTACCAATTCATCTTTTTTGTTAGACATGTACTAGAAAACCCACTTTATTCCAATCAAATTTGTATCATCAAGTTTTGGTACTAACTCCAATGTCTCATTTTTTTCCATTCTAATCTAATTCTTCATTCATGAAATAAATACACTATTTACACACTTATGATTTTTCAATATCTCTTGGATCAACCTGTGAAAATAAAGAGTCAATTGAATCTGTCCTTAGTGTTATTTTAGTTTGATCATTTTATCAATGATATTCAATCATTTTTTTCCCTGCACATTCTTCCAAAAACATGGATGTGATGAACGCAGTTTTCACTCATCCATTGTAATGGTTGAATAAATATCTCTTTAATTTATAGATTTTATATCATAATTCTATAAAAAACATTATCATATTATTTAATAGAAATAACTTCAACATCACTTACTCTTATATCTCCAACTTACATTGGAACATTTGTTTCTATATATTTTAGTGCATTCACATTAGGATAATCAAAAGGTATTATTGTTTCATTATTTTATAATTTCAATACTCTACCATTTGGAGAGTATCTAAGGAAGATACCATCAACACCTCTTTGATAAATCTTCCCATGATTTTCATATTCAATTTCAATAATGTAAGGGATTATATATACTCTTTAGTAGTTTGAAATTTGGACTTATATTAATATATCTAATGTTGTGACATGTTTGAATTCAGTTTTTTAAATCATTTATTTTAAATTTTAAATAATGTTAATATATATTGTTTCCAAAATAATTTAGATGTATCTTGTCCAATCAACATGGTTTGATGCATATCAACGAATATTTTGTTCTTTATTTTATCCATACCGTTTTATTATGGTGTTCTTAGCACACTAAAACAATGAAAAACACTATAATTTTCAATATATCCTTCAAAGTCACCACTTGGGTATCCTGCACTATTACATGTTTATATATTATTTATAGAGTAACCACGTTCATTTTTATCAATTCTCCTAAAACGTATTAACAAATTGAGAATCTAAGATTTATTTAGTTTTTATCATAATACATGTATTATGAGTGAAATAATTAATTAAAGAATGAAAATACTTCTCTCCATTGGATGATTCCTTTCTTATAGGTACACATATATAGGAATTAAAAATTTCTTAGGGATGATAATTATGTATTTCAACCTTCTTATGTGAATAATTTGAAAATTTTACTTCTCTAGCATATGAAAAAACAACTACCTCGATTTTCTTTAATATGAGAGCCATTATGAACACAACCTCTATGTGTTTTATTTTCTATATATCTATGGCTTGAATATCCAATACTTCTGTACCATAATTGATTCTCTTCCTCCATGGTTTGATAACAAAAAAAATTTAACATCTACAACAAGGAATGGGTTCCCCATGGTTCATTATCCACTTGTTGAAACATCCCCATATTCAACTGCTTTTATAATAAAACCATATCTTGATAAGATAACTTCATTTTCTTAATAAAAAAATTATTGTAAACACTCAACAGATTTTGTTCCAGTATATCAATATATAAGACACTTATGGTTTTCAATTATTCCATTACAATAATTATGGTCCCAATGCCTATGATTACAAGAGACTCATCATTCCCAAAATCTATTATTCTTTATTAATGGTATTTTACATTATTCAATAGCTTGAAATATATATTCAAGTGTGAAGAACAACCACAATCTAAGATCTAAGTTCATTTTACTTTTGTAGTATTGAGTTTACATTTAACAACATGCACCTTCCCATTCCCATTTTCTTCCCTATACAATTGTTTTTCAGTTTTTTTATCAAAAAAAATCATGGGATGATTGATAAAAAGACAAAATTTTATAGTGGTCTAGGTTGATCATACCTATAATGGAGAGTTTCTTGAAGTTGGAATCTATTCTCAATATATAGATTATATTTTTCATATTATTTTTGATCTTTCCTTATTTGAGTGGGATAAATACCCTGAAAACTCTATCTGAAGTGCCTCATATATCCATTTAAGTTTTAAGTATTAAACTAGACCACATTTTTTTAATTCTTAAATCCTCCATATCACCCACAACATTCATAAAAATCATATTTTACATTATAACCTACATTTTTTTAACTGTGTAACCATACTCTAATATTTATTTGACTATAAATCATAGATCCTTTTTAGGAACAAAAAGTTTTTTAGAATACTAAAAAACATTTATTCATATTATACTTCTTCTAATCCTTAAAATAATCAGCAGTTTTAGTAGTTATTACTTAAAAGTTTTATTTCCAATATATTATATAATTTTTTTAATTTTCCAATTTTAGCAACAAACATGGTCATGTTAACCTGATACTTCTTATGAGACACTTTAATAAAATTTCCACCATTTTAATTAACCATTGAGGGTGATCTTTGAAAATATTTTGGAGATATATACTCCAAATAGTTTATAGTAACATTAAAAACTAAATTTCGGAAGTTGGATATTCCTTGTTCAACTTAAATTAATTTCATGTGTTAAAGAAAAAATTATTTCTAATTTTCCCTCATCTTTTCCTCAAGCTTGACGTTGATATTTTTCTCTTAATAAAATAACTTCTTCATGCTTTCAATCACTTTTAATTATATTTATTTTTCTTATTCATGTACTATTTATATATTATAAACTGGTTGTTCATCCTTCTATAAATTCTTGTTCTCTTTCTCTTATTTTTTGAAATTTTCATGAGGCATTTTTTAAATTGTATTTCTAAAATTAAATCCATTTAATTTTCCTCTTATTCTTCTTCAGAGATTATTCTTTCTTCATGGGTAGTTATATAATCATTTATTATTTCAATAAGAAAGATCTCATCATAATCATCACTAGAATATTAACATCAAATTTGTCTTCACAATCATCATATTTACCATATATGAAAAAATATCTCTTTATATATATTGAGAAGTTCATAGTCTTACCTTTTGAATAAGTATTTGATTTTTATACTTCTTATGAAGTGTTTTTCTTGGCCTTACATATTATTTATTACTATATATTTACTCTTTTAGTTTTAAAGGATTTTATTCAAAATAGACAACAACTCCATAGTTAAAGAACTTAAATGGGATATTTTATTTATAATTCCTTATGCCTCATTTAATATTTCATAAAAATAAAGACATTTATTCATCAATTTCCTTACTCACTTAATCTTGAAAATCATAATATTTGAAAAAATTATAAATAAAATCCCCCTTTGAGTTTTCTTGCATAATGGATTTTAAAAAGATTTCATGATCATCTTTTCCCTTTATTTAGAGATCGTTCTCTTTTCTGATCTCACATGTAGTGGGAATAATATACAAAACATATAGAAATTTTTTTTAAAGAAATATTTCTTCTAAAAATTATATTTTGACATAAAATCTATCAGGAATTACTCAATAACTTTTTAACAACTACTTATTCTTATAATTTTTCTCCAAGCCTTCTAATGGTGTTTAAAATATCATTATCACTTAAAAAGAACTCACCAATAGATATTGATCTCCCATTTCAAAATATTCATATTTTAATATCTAAATTTTTAACTTTAATTTCTTCACATTCATGTTTCCTTCATATGTACTCTATAACTTATCCAAGATTTATTTACAGTTCCAATTCCCTTCATCCATGAGAACTCACTTTATATGAGAGAGAAATGAGTAGTATTTTTGTCTCATTTATAATTCTAATGATTCCACATATATATATTAGTTAAGGGATAACCCTTAATATATAGCATTAAACCATCTGAAATAGATTAAAAAAATTAATACCTAATATATAATTGATTTTGTTTAACATACCAGGATTTTTATACATAGATATTACATTTATTTGGATGAATATTCAATAGTTTTCACAAACAAAATCCTGAGTACCATAATATTTTTGTGTATTTGGATAATAGGAGCACAATATTCTAATTTTTTGAAATATATTTAACATCTCCCATAAATATATTATCATATAGTACTTCTATTTGTAATACCCTAACTAAACCTTTCTTCGTAACCTGGTGAAGAAAACATAATAAAGGGTGATCTCAGATGATCAATAAGGGTAAATATAAGAGCTATAAATCATTAATTATATGAAATCATATGATAATCCTAATGGAATGTGATTATGAACATAACCTAAAATGTTCATACCTAAACTATTATAGATAATAAATATGACTCATGGTAGAAAACATTATCATTTCCAAAAAATTATCCCATGGGGTGATAAATCATAATAAATCAATCATGAATACTAATATTATGTCATGAAGGCATAGAATCATCATAAACTATAAAAATAATATGTCACGATTTACTACCAATATGGTCAACATTGTGGATCAGGACACAACTGTTTCCCATAGTGGATAAGGACACACCTGTTTCCTATAGTAGATCATGAAACAACCATTTCTAATAGTAGATCAAGACAATGATATCTCCAATTTTGAATCATGATCATTGACTTTTTTACCATTATTATCTCATGAGATATAAATCATTGCCAAATTTGTTGGATGGATATATAGGTCCCAAAAATAACATAATAAAAATCATACTTCTCTATTCCATAAGATAAAAAACACTCATCGCATCATAACCCATTAAATTATATAGGTTTCATAAACATTTCTTCATATAATAACCCATAGAAAATAGACAGTTTGAATAATGATTTTCTCATTTTATCATAGCATAACCCCTGAAAAGAAGCGGGTTTCGTAAATATTTTATCATGGTAGAACCCTTTGAAGTGAAATGGGTTTCATAAACATCTTGTCATCATCAAAATAAACCATTCAAAGAAATAATAATAATGGTATCCATTGATAAAATCCCTAGTAAATCATATGTAACATCAAATAATGAAATCCTATATGTAAAATGATTTTTTCAAGAAAAATCACCTAGAAATTTTCTTGAGGAAAATAAATTTTCTTTTAAAATCACTCCGAAAATAAAAAATTCATAAATTTTTTTTAAAATAGGGAGAAATATCTTTTCTGGTGTGAATGTTAAAAAAAATATTCTTTACACATTTTTGGAAAAACTGAAATGGGCATTTTTTCAAAAATGATATGAAGATTACTTTTAAAAAATTAAAAGTTATACATGGTTAAAATTTAATTTAAAAAACAATGTTATTAATATTAGAAAAAAAATTAAATCATTTTTAGAAAACATGGTTTTGAAGGAAAAATGTTTTCAACCGATGGGGGAAATAAAGTAGATTTGTTAAAAAAATGTTGTTTTGAAACTATTAGGTATATAAACAAAGTAAAATGAAGGTAAAACAGGTATTCTCATGACATAAATAGTTCATAATAGAATTCATGAGTTTTTTTAGAGATATATCATAATATTTCATTATTTTAATCATAATCATGAGCAATCTGGATAAATGAAGAGATTGTAACATAAAAACCAAACCACTTTGGAAACTTTAAAAAGTAAGACCCGTGAAACAATAATAGTAAATAATACTTATAATATCATTATAATTAATAAATTATTTTTATTTCATGTTAAAGGGGCTTTATATACAGTTGGTATAAAAATATAGGTGAATAACAAAATTATATGTCTCAAAGAAGGAAAATTGAGATAAAAATATCATACTGATTTGATAACTTTTGAACCATAAACCCAATGAAATAAAGATCAAAAAATGTTTTTTTGGATCCTAATTATTTCTGGGATAAGCGTTATAAAATAAATGCATATATAGCATATTCAAAACACTAAATAAATACATGTTGAATGAGGCATGTGTCTCATCGAAGTAAAAAAGTGAGCTGGAAATCTCTAACCATAAGCATCAGATTCCTTCATACATGTGAAAAACGTCTGTATAATAAATATAATTTATCATAAATCTATTATAGAACCAAAATCATATATATCATACCATATATAATATACTTCTAACATTTTATTATTATTTTGTTATCAATTCTATTCTAAAGTCATGTTTCAGGCGATAACCATTTTGTTTTTCAAGTATGTTTTGATCCATCTGATCCTCTTAATTTGATCATAGTTTCATCATCTCAAGAATAACAATAGTCACATATTTATCATATTTATACATAAATTATACAATTAAAACCAATCTTGAAATTTTTTTCAAACAAATGATGTATATTGCGATCATGGAGACGGTAGATCATATGTACACCTGAGTAATATTTCTATTTTTCATTTATAATTATGGAAAGTATTTAATTAATATATTATATTGCTAAAATTATAATCATAAAATAAATAAAATATTATTTATATATGTATACTTATACATATTATACATGTTGTGTGGTGATAAAAAGAGAGTCATATCTCTTTGTGAAGGCAGTAGTCCACACAAACACGAACGACGTTATCATCTTTCAATATGACAAAATGTAAGAAACAAATTGATATATTATATTTTCATACAGATAAATAAGTCATAAATATGATTATAATATCATTTATATCACATATATTAATTAAATTTATATTTATTATCTTCCTTATAAATCCTTAGTGAAAATTAATCACATCACATCGTGTGGAGATAGTCCGTAGTACACAAGAGTGACTTTATCATATCCCCAAAACAATAGAAATAGAAATGATATATTTGATATAATTACTAAATAGGAATAATTATTATATATATATATATATATCATATATATACTTTATATCCATTATAATACAAAATCAGGAGAGGTGTTAATGAAAAAATGAATAACAAAGATTCATGAAGCGGTAGTCAGCTGTACACACAAACAATGAATTCATTGTCCATTTCATGGAAGTAAAAATGATTTAAAATAATTACCTTTATATATAAAATAATTATTATTTTTAATACAATTATTTTATTATATCATCATGTTTTAATTAAATTTTAAGGAGTTGGAGGAAGAAAAAAAATTAAAATACTAGTTGAATAATGTTACCTCTTCTTCGGGAATCCTCCTTAGGTTTGCACCAAAAACCCTTAATAGGTTGCATTTTGGACCAAAATAATGCTTCTAGGCTGATGGTATTGAATATGGATAGTTATTTAGTCAGGTCTTGGACGAACCAAAATGGTTATAAGGTGTGAAGGAGAGAGGAGAGCGGGTGGCACATGGGTAATTTTATGGTGTACCCTTGTCTTTCAAATTCATCATCGGAAAAAAATTGAGTAATCAATAATTATACATGATATGGTCTAAATATAGAAGTAAACTATTGTTTATATTATTTTATGGGTCATTTTAAAAAAAAATTAGTTTAACCCCCACCCCCACCCCCCCCCCATATACTTATTTTTACCTTAAACGTGGTAATTAATTTCTAATGTTTTTACTATTCATTTTGGTCAAAAATTAATTTGACCGCATTAGATAATATTAATTATTATGATTCAAAATATTTAATCCATTTTTCTAAACTCAATTTGAAAAAAATTCAAAATTTAATTTAAAATTTATCACGCATACGTGCCGAGAAATCATGTTTTTAAAGAAAACATATTCAAAGGTATACAAAGTTTTTATATCAAATTTCAATATTAAATTTATCAAAATGATATCAATTGAATAAATATATATATAGCTTTACGAATTAAACTTTAAAATAAAATTAAAATATAATTTAACTATATAAATAATTTTAATGAAAAGGAAATTTTTAATTAAATTTCACCATTTTTCAATACTCATATATAAATTAATCTCTTCATAAAATTACCAAGAAATAAAACTAAGAAAAGTTTTATATAATTACTTCAAAAATTAAGTTTATTGATTCAATAAAATTTTATAAAATTTTCCAAATTGGTTTTAAAATAATGGCACAAAAAGGCACTAAAACTGCTTTCCAGAAAAATGTATCATTTAACCATAAATTTGGATTTATTCTTACCTCTAATATTAAAAACACATAATTTGAATGTTAAAAAAATATATTGAATATATAATATTTACATCTAATTAATATAATTCAGGAAAATTAATTTTGTGATTTATTGATGTAAAACACACTTGTCCACATAAAAATAGTTTTCAAAAAACAAATTACTTTTATTCTCAAAGTTTTTTCTTTTGATTTATAATTAATTGGTCATCAAAGAATTTTTTATATATACTTGTGTTACCCATAATTTCAAAGTTTATTTAATCCTATTCATACCCACCATTCTAATGGATAGGTGATAACTATAATATTATATAATAATATTTTAATAACAAGTATGTTTTAGTTCAATCTCTAAATTCTGTGTAATACAAGATAAACTCAGTGTATCATGTAATGAAATATATTAAATTTATTAAATTTATTTTAAAAAAATAAAAATTTCATGTTTTATTACATTTTACCCCCTTAAAATGAATTTTTTGCTCAAAATTTGTCAATTTGGAACCAATAATTGAGGATAATTATTTCTCATTACATTATTAGGTTCCCAAGTATCTTTCTCTAGAAGGTGGTTTTTCTTAAAAATATTGGCCAGGTGAGTGGTCTTATTTCATATATATTTCTCTATTTTATCTAATATCTACACTAATTGTTTCTCATAATAAATATCATGCTCCATTTGTTTGACCATCGAGTTTAGTATGTGTGATTGATCAGGTTTGTAATTTCTTGGGAGAGATATATGGAATGCACCGTGGACCTGATAGAAGTTCGTTGGAAGCATAAAGTGATAAAATATGGTCCCAATACGATCAATAATTTCAAGTAGTCTAATAAACATAGTGCATAGTTTTCCCTTGTTCATTCCATAGATAAATTCATTGAATGAAATTCTCACCAACTTTAAATTCTAGATCATAATGATGACTAATAGTATAACATTTTTGTTAATTTTTTGTTTTAATTGTGTGTTGTTGAATATATCTAACCTTATTTTCCATATCATCAGCTTTATCAAGTCCTAATAGCATTTTTTATACAACTTCATTACAATATATTGGTATAATATACTTCGTTCAAAAATGGGATTCATAAATACCCATAAGATTTCTCATTTGAAAGCTATTGTTAAAGGAAAACTCAAATATAGTGATGTGTTTATCCCAACAACCTTTGAAGTCCATAAAACATTTCTTATAATATCCTCTAGAATTTAATTATTCTCTCAAACGGACCATCTGTTTGAGGATGAAATGTATTTATGAAACTTAAATCTGTATCAAGATGTTTTTGGAGACTTTTCCAAAACATTGAGGTAAAATTCAGATCCTGGTCAGATATAATTGAATATGGTACCCCCATGTGACCATACTACTTACTTAATGTATATTCTTTAAATAGGAACCAGAGATAATTTTTCTCTAACATAAATGAAGTGTGCTGACATAATAAGGTGATAAACTAAACACAATATTTCCTCAACATCAAAGAAAAGATAAACCCAATATTTTACTAGTAACATTAATCATATGACCAAGAAAGAGTAAATGAATTCCACTTTTAATAAGTTTTACAATAAAACATATAAAAAACAAAGGTTTTATTTCCATTATTGTCTCCTGAAATATCCTAAATATTGAATAACTCCCATCATGAAAAAACTAAAATAGGGTGTAAATAAATTTGAAATCACAATAAACCTTAAACTCATAATCTTATGATGGTTTCCATAACTCTTAATTTAATCATACATGGGGACATATATGCTTCTAAAAGATAATTCACCCTCAATTCCTTAAATAATATTTTATCATATACAAAAACATTTCAATTGTAAGCTTCATATAATCATTTTAAAAATATAATATAAAATGTGATTTCATTATTCCACTGTCTAATTAGAGGGAGATAATAAATCCTCAAAACTAAAGGATAAACAATAATATTTTCATAGGTCTTGTTCACACAAAATCAAATATGAAGTTCCCAACTAGGGAGTGGAGGATAAGTGTACCCTAATTATCATGATTCAATTCAACCATTGTGATGGCATAAATACTCCCATTTTCTATTATCTTCATATGTTTTTTTAATTATCATCTATACTAGAACTTTTATTTAGGAATTGATTCTTATAATGACCAAACTCTTTTAGCAGAAAACACTAGAGTATAGGTGGTGCATTAGTTGGAATACTCTTATCCTCCATGGCTTTTAACGTCCCATTAATCACATTTTTACATTCTCAAAATTTATTCCCTATCATTATAAATTTAAGGTACCTCCATGTTCCATTCAAAAAATTTCCATTATACCAATTCACACATTTTTAGAATATATATGGCTAGAATTTGTTTGCCCCATTTCAATTTTCATGAGACTTGGTTTTCCTGATCTTATAAAAACAACAATAAATGTAGGAATATCTAATTTCCATCTCTACCTTCATTGATTATTAAATGAATTATTTATAGATACTAAAGTCTCTTATAGCTAAGGTCTTTCAAAAAATTGGTATTCGAAAACCAAAGAATTCATCAATTTTTCATTCATGTATTGCGATTAAACTTGAAGTGTGCCTTGATAGTCTTATAAAACTAAATTAACAGGTACCAAAGATTCATAATATTTTTTTTGAGTTTAGGGAATTCCATCAACATCTTTGTATATAGAATAAAATAAAATTACTTACTGATAAATATCTTCAGAAACTATTCATATTACATAGATTGAATTTCCTCCTATCCCCTAGTATTCTTAATAATATTCCACCACTAATCTACTTCACCATCCAAAAGATAGAAATCTAAAATTACTATTTGATGAAATAAACACTGAAAATAGAAAATATAATTCCAGTAATAATGAAGGGTTACTCAAAAATTAGTGGATCATTGGAACCACTTAAATAAGGTCGTTGTTTCCCCATGATGGACTCAATGTAATGTTGTTTCCCCTAATACTCAGTTAGTGGTTCAACATGATTCATAGATTTAGAATTTTTTGATAATATCAACAATATTTTTCATTCCAACTTCGAGAATGATTGGTTTCTCAGGAGGATAATCATTTCATTATCCATTTCATTCATAAATAACAAAATTCCTTTGGGTTCCAACAATTGACTAAAACCAAAAAGTATACTGTAATAAACTATAATCACAAATAAAACCACATAATCCTGAAAAAATACTTATTGGATATCAAAATATTGACACGTTATTTTGAATTTTTGAAACCTTAGGTTTGTACGAGGTTATTCATAATCACCTATTAAATTCAATCATGGTGCTTTGTAAAGTTTTTTTGAATTTTCAAAGAATATCCCCTAAGAGTGTAAAACTAGGTGTGCAGAAAGGAATATAGTCACCAACCAAGTGATGAGTGAGTCAAGTTCAATGGACACCTTTCGAAGTTATTAACCCTAGGTACGTCTATGCCAAAGCCTCGTCCACTTTTTGAATCCATAGAGGGATGTAATTTCAAGTAAACCACTCACTATATCCTTTTACAAATTTCCAAGACATTTTCCTATAATTTGACTAATCCAAGAACTTATTAATTAATATATACCCAGAAATACCCTTATATATATTTCTAAGAATTTTACTAAATATTTCTTATCTTTTCTTATAAAGGTTAACAAAAAATTTCATATGATATCAACTGTAACGATCTTGGATTTTTCTACATAGATATTACATATTTTTATATGAATATTCAATATATCAAATAAGCACATGCCTGAGGACCATAATAGTTTAGTGTATTTGGAGACTATATGCAAAATATTCTAATTTGGTAAAATATATTCAATATATCTGAAAAATATCATCTCATATAGTACTCCTCTTAGGAATAACCTACCTAAACATTTTTTCATAAATTAGGGAATGAAACATAAGAAAGGGTGAGATTTGATGATCAATAATGGTAAACATGATAGACATAAAACATCCATCGTATAAAAGAAAAATTTAATCATAAGGGTATGGGATCAGGAACATAACTTATGAAGTTCAAATACAATCTTTCATTGATCATAAACATGAGTAGTGGAATAAAACTTTGTCATTTTCAAAAACAAGTCCCATAAGGGTGATGAATCATCATAAATCAATCATAAACCATTATATCAAGTCATAAAAGTGTGGTACCATCTTAAATATTTAAAATCATTTCATATGTGAAGGTAAAATACTAAGAACATCAATATTATGGGTCCATACAGACCTGTTTCCCATAGGTTTTTAGTAAACACATGTTTCCCATAGTGAATGAAGTCCATCAACTTGTTTCTCATTCTTATATCATTAGATATAAAGCTTTACCAAATGCATTGTATAGAGATATAGGTCTCACCCCTAAAATAATAAATATAATACAATCCTTTTCTATAAGATCATAAAACATTCATTAAATCATAACCCGTGAAATAAAATGGGTTCCATAAACATTTCCTCACATCAAAACCTATATAGAAAAGATAGTTTTCTTAATTATTTCAACATTTCATCATAGCATAACCATTGAAAATAAGAATGTTTCATAAGTATTTTCTCTTTTTATAACTCATGGAATATAAATGGTTTTCAAAATCATTTTTTCAACATAAACATATTCCATTAATATAAATAATAGATATGGTATTATTAATTCTTATCCCTAGTAATTCATAAGTTATATCAAAGAATTTAAACTTATATGTAAAACTATTTGGAAATAACAAAACTTATACCTTTTCTAATGAAAAGTAAATTTCATTTAAAAACCACTTTTTAAAACTAAAAATTCATAAAATATTTTTGAAATAATTTTAGATTAAAACAAACTTGAAAACATATAATTTCATCATTAAAATTTATTTAAAACATATATTGAATAAAATTTTCTTTATACGTTCAAAAAAACTTTTTAAACACTTCCGAAAAATTATATCGAAATCATTTATTTATAATATCATAATGTCCAAAATATTGAGGAAAAACATTCTAAAAGAATAACTTTGAAAACCTTTAAGGAAAGGATGAATTCTTTGAGAAGTCGTGATAGTAAGAAATGTTGGTCATAGTTTTCAAGTTAAAAATAAAAATTATTTTCACCTTTATAGTAAAATTCAAATGGACATTGTTTGAAAAACAACATAAAGCTTTATTTCAAAACATTTTTTAAAAATTAAAACATGGGTAAAAATTCCTTTATAAATAATTAAAATAATGTTCAAAAAATTTAAAAAATATAATACAATATTGTTTTATAATAAAATATGGTTTTATAATAAAAATAATTTTCAACTCAATATGGAAATAAAAGTGATTTTCTTAAGAGCGTTCTTTTGAAACTCCTGGGTACAAAAAGAAAGAAAAATGAAGGGAAGACAAGTATTCTCATCAAATAAAAAGATTATAATGAAATTCATTAGTT
The DNA here is from genome assembly GCA_963277665.1 of Viscum album. Taxonomy (NCBI): domain Eukaryota; kingdom Viridiplantae; phylum Streptophyta; class Magnoliopsida; order Santalales; family Viscaceae; genus Viscum; species Viscum album. The sequence continues at coordinate 326,600,660 of OY728146.1, forward strand.
TATTTATAGATATATAATAATATTTCATCATTGGAATCATAATCATAAGTGATCCTGATAAACTATGGGATTGTGATATAAAAACCGTACCAATTTGGTAACTTTAAATTGTATTTCCCATGAAAGAAAAACATTTAATGTAAATTATAATATCATTTTAAAAAATAAATTTATTATATTTAATTAAAAGGGGTATTTATATACTTTTAGAATAAGAAGATAGGTTTATAACATAATCATGCATCTCAATGAAAGAAAATTGAGACAACAACCACTTATCAATAGTGTAAATTTTGATCCATAAACCCTAAGAAACATAGATCATAAAATTGATATGTAAATCCAAATAATTTTCTGTATAAGAAACATAAAATACTTTTATTTGAATTATATGCACGATATAAAATAAATAAGTTGTGAATATGGCATCTCTCTCGCAGAAGTAAAAAGTGAGATGGAAATCCCTTACCTTAAGTCTCGACTTCCTTCATACACATTCAAACCTACTGTATAATAAATATAAGTTTACTATAAATCTATTACAGAACCATAATTATATATAATGATATATATGATATATTTTATGAGATTTTATTTCCTTTTTTATCAATTCCATGTCAAAGTCACATTTCATGCAATAACCTCTTGGATTTTCATATATGTTTTGATTATTTAGTTTCATTACACTTTATTTGATCATAGTTTCATTGAATATAGAACAATAATGGTGAAATAATTAACATATTTTAACATCATTTATACTTTCAATACCAATCATGAAATTTAGTTTTGACAAATGAAGTACCTTATGATCATGGAGAGAGTAGGTCGTACATATGAAAGCGTAAAGTTTCCATTTTTCAAGGATAATTATTGAAAGGATTTTAAAAGTATTTTATATTTTCATAATGATAATGACATCCTAAATACTATATTATTTCTTTAATTATTCTTTTAAATATTATACATGTCGTGTGGTGATGAAAACAGTTTCACATCACTTCATGAATAAGTTAGTCCACATTTATATGAACGATGTTATCATCTTTCATTGAGTGGAAAGGTACGAAATAAAAAGAAATATAATATTTTATTAATGGAAAATATATCATTAATATCATAATTATGTCATTGAAGTCACTAATACTCATAAATTTTATCTTTATTATCTTCCATTTAAAGTTTATTGAAAACAAATCACATGACTTCATGTGGCAGTAGTCTGCCTTATACACGAGTGATGTTATCGTATCCTCTGTGGAATGGAAAATAAAAAATTATATGTTATAAATGAGTAAAAAGGGACTATTATGTTATATATATCATATGTATATATATATATATATATTATTCATAATCATATACACCTGATATAGATGGTAATGAAAACATGAATAACATCGGTTCGAGAGGTGGTAGTCTGTCAAACACATGAACAATGCTTTCATTGGCCATTTTACAGAAGTATAGAAGGTTGTGGGTAATTAAATTAAAATAAATATATCTTTATATATTTTATATTTTTATTTTATTATATAATCATGTTTTAATGATAATTTAAGGAGGCATATGATGAAATAAAATAATAATTCTCATCGAAAAACATTACCTCTTCTTCACCTATCTTACAAAGGTTTGTATGAAAATCATTACTAGGATAGATTCATGAATAAAATATGGATTCTGGGATTAGTGTATTGAATATGGGAAGTTATTTTTTTGGTATTTTCCAAACCAAATTGGGTTAAAGGTGTGAAGAATAGAGGATTGGGGGTGTCCCTTTATAAGTGAAGTGGGTTCCACACTTGTAATCTTTAAAAAGAATAATGTTTATCCACCTTTTTAACATGACAAAAGGCTAAAATATTATATATTATCAATATTTATCCATTATAGGGAATAAATATGTCCATAAAATATATTTTATATAATTTAATAATTCTTTTTAACCTTATCTTTTTAGTTTAATCCCGTGGTAAAAAACATTACCTTAACTACGTTAATTAATTTTCACTGTTTTCACTTTTCATTTTGGTAATAAATTAATTTGAAATTATTATATACTATAATTTATTATGAAAAAAATATATAATCCATTTTTTTCAAATTAATTTCACATAATTGTAAAATTTTCGTTATAAATTAATCACACATAGATGATGAGAAAGCGGATTTTCAAAGATAAAGTGTTCAAACATTTACAAAGTTTTTATATCAAATTTCAAAATTAAATTGAATAAAATGAACTAAATTGGATTAATAGACATAAAATTGATCTAAATTTACAATAAATTCAATTTACAATATAATTTTACACTATAAATAATTTAAATTGAAATAGTGTTTTCAGTTCAAATTTAGTATTTTTCACTGTTCATCAAAAAATTAATATTTTTAGAAAATTATCAAATATTGAACCTAAAATGTATTTGATATTCTAATTTTAATGATTAAATTTATTTTTTCAAATAAATTTATATAATTTTCAAGAATTGTTTTTAAATAAGATCACAAAAAGGCGAAAAAAACTACTTTTTTGAAAAATAACATTTTTAAGCGTAAACTTCAATTTATTCTTATCTCTTGAATAGAAAATATATAAGATGAATGTTAAAAATTATATTTCATATATAATATATATATTTGAATAATATAATTCACCCAAAGTTATTTTTTTTATTTATTGATGTAGAAAACCCTTATGCTTATAAAAATAGTTTTTCATAATAAGATTTCATTTTATTTTTAGAAGATTTTTATGTAAATTTATAATTAATTAGTCACCAAAAAATTCATTATACATATGTGTGTCAACAATGTTTTTACTATTTTTTTAATCTTATCCATGCCAACCATTTCAATGGAAATGTGATAACTATCATGTTAAATAATAATATTTTAATAACTAGTCATGTTTTATTTGAACCCAACATTGCATATAAAGAAAGATAAAATTAGTGTTGCATGTAATGAAAAATATTGAAAATATTAAATTTATTTCAAGATAAATTACCAAAATATCAGGTTGTTAAATAGTATAGCTTTACGTCACTCAAAATATGATGATTATTTCAATGTAATATATGAATCCCCTAACTTTTAAATAAGTTTTTAACACATATGAAAGTATTATTATTCGTCAAAACTTCAAAAAACCTTGAGCCAATGAATGGAACTTTCCTCTATTACCAATTATAGAGAATATTTAGGATCATTATGACAACTTAGAGGGTTGAATTTGTGGTCAGCTATTTTTATGTTTTATTCATTCAGAAAAAATCATAAATTAAAGTAAGAGAGAAATGGCTCTACTGAAACAAAACACACAAGAACATCCACATCATCACAATAATTTACAGGGATAACTACTTAATAAGACTATCTAGTTATTGTAATGATCTAGAAATAATATTATATCACACATCCATTAGAACAAAATACTAATGGTTTATAGTATGCATATTATATCCATCACATGCATTATACCATAGTATTTTAACGATTCATTTTCTCCTTGAAGGTATAATATGATCAAATAGATTGTTCAATAATGGGATGGACCATAACCACTAGTATTCAACACATAATTTCTTCCCACTTTAATTTTTCACAATTTCACTTCTACAAGTCTTATCTTCTTCCTCTTTTATTTCTTTCATAGTAGTGATCTATAAAATATTTCTCATCTTTTTCTCTCAGTATTATTCTTCTATACCATACATGATAAATTATGATTTGTTGTGAAGTATCAGATGCCTCTTATATTTATTATTTTTTAAAATATTTATCAAATGGAATAAATATTTTCAAATTCAAATCTCCAAAAATATCAAATCTAGTATTCACAAAAACATTCAAAAGAAACTGCTTCCACAAATTATTCTAACTTCATGTAAACATGAAGAAATATCAAAAAAAATTAATAATTGTTTAAACTTATTTTCTATATTAAATTATTCTATATGTATTAATACATTCATTATACAGTTATGGGATCATAACAACTTGAATCTCGAAATTCTTCCTTATAAATACTATTTAAACCACACTTTCTTCTTTCCAAAATAAATACGTATATCACCATATAATAAATATTCATATATCTATGTTGTTAGATATTTTATCCGTCATTTATAGTGCAAGGATTTACATGATTTTTGAACTTCATGAGAAACATTTCCAATTCTCCTCAGTAGAAAAAAACCATATGTGAACCATTAACTTACATGGTCCATTCATGTAAACAATCAATTCACCTACATGGCCAATTTTCTATGTGTTCATAAATAATTTTCCTTCATAAAAAATCCTATATGCAGGTTATTCGGGTATGAAAATTCAATTTTGAAACCAATCATGCATTTCATTTTTCTTTTATAAACATTCATACACTAAACGATGCATTCTACTATATTGAATTTCCAATACAAAAAAAACCCATACATGGATATACCTTAAATAAATCACATATAAATATTCCCATAAGTCCTTATCTTCTTCCACTAGGTGTAAAACATGATCTTATATAGTTTAAATACTTATAATTTCATCAAAACATCAACCAAAATTTTCTTTGCAAGAATCATGATAGTTATTTTCATGATATTTAAATAATAATAAATTGTCTTAATTTTTATCTCCAATTTTGTACCTCCTATTCTCTATTTAATATCCAAGCCATATTGCTTTTGAAACTTATGGTAGATCCTCCTACTTTGAAAATCAATGTATTTACATCTTCACTCATGGAAATTTTGTGTCCATACTATTGAAATATTTATACTTCTCATAGAAGGTTTTTTCACTTCACAAAACATCTGTGACGTTCTCTTGAAATCCTAAAAACTTGTGAAAGGTTTTTCATTAATCTCATGAATGTATATATCATGGGTAATGGATTCAATGAATCATTTTCCATTAAATTGGACCATGATAAGGTCGTTCACCATTAATCATGGAATCTCATTATTACTTATGGTCAAATACCTTCACCTATTGGATGGTTTATGATCTCTTCTAGTCAAATATTAATAATTTATGTGTTATTAATGAAAGGAAATATCATCAACAATTTCATTTCCCATTCACCATATTATTCACCAAAAAAAATTCAACAACCTCTTAGTCTCAAAATTCTTTATTTTTATGAGCATAAAATTTGAAATGTGGAGGATTGGTGAGATCACTTATTTTCATGAATGAAAACTGGTTCAAAATAGAAATGCACATTTATCTCATGGGTGAAATATGAAAATCATCTACTTAATAGGTTAAACATGAATGATTTAAAACTTATGTCAACTCTCAAAAACTTGGGAATCATGAAAATGAAAATTTCATTAATCCTTAACTTATATAATAGTATCATTGATCATTTTTTTACTTCATAAAAACACATATAGACATCAACTATTATATAATATTAGTAGGTTTTTTCTAATAAATATTAAGTACGGTCACCTAATGGCAGTGAAGAAAATAATATGGTATATCCAAGGAGCTCTCCATTATGGTTTACTCTTTAATGTGGATAAGGAAAATAAATTACCGACCTTCTTAGATGCTAATAGAACTAGTGAAGTGGTGGACTAGAAGTCAATAAGTGGATGTGAATTTTATATTGGAACTGGGTGTGTACAGTTGAGGAGTAAGAAACAAGATATTTCATCTCTTATTATATATGAGGATGAATACATTGGATTAAATAAATCTATCACATAAATTTAGTGGATAAAACAAAAATCATACGTTCTGAGTGAAGAGTTAAATCAACCAATGGTGATATTTTTTGACCATAACATTTATATACATCTCACAAGGAATTTATATAATTACTCTTGAAATGAACACACAAAGATCAGATATCCCTTCATTAACGAAAATTTGTCCAAAGGAATAATCAAGATGTAATATGTTTGGGATAATAAACATGTAGAAGAATTCAAAATTAATCCCTTGGACACTCCGTAATTTGGGAAGCATTGGTTTAAACAGGATGTTCAATGACCTACCTCATCTTGAAGAGGTTTGGAAATTATATTTTTCCCCCATTATATATAATTATTCACTAGGTTATTATGTATTTATTGTAGATTTTTATATTTTATAAATTTGAAGAGAATGGTAAGATATTATTCATGTGGTGTGATATTAGAAAAATGAAGGATTGGTCAATGTTATATTGGTATCATAATAGGGATTAACTTTTATCACTTTTTTCCAACCATGAGTATTGACTCTTGAAAGATTATAAACATGGTTGATGGTTCTATGCATGGTTTCTAGTTCAATAATTTTATCTCAAATATGATCATACCTAAAAAAGGGAAGATCTCATTTAAATTTTACAATTAAATGGAGAGAATGATAAAATCAGGAGTGTATAAATATCTATTGGTATATGAGAAGAAACTATGGAGGCTGATGAGATCAACTTGAAAACACAAGTGTAAATTTACAAAAAAAATCCACAGGGGAGAATTCAGAAATCAAAGCTTATGAGGTTGGGTTTTTTTCAATTAAATGAATAAAGTATTTTGGGGTGTTCTTGAAGTACTTGGTGGATTTATAGAACTACATAAATAATTTTGGATTAATCATATTTATAAATGTTTCTAATAAATTCACAAAATCATGAAATAAATAAGTTTTTCATCTAAAGGAAGATATAGTTTGCTATCATAGTATACTATATACATAAATTGTTTTATATATAGAGGAGTTGGAAATCATGAAAAGGCATAGTTTATATAAGTAATTTTAAAGTATGGGGGACATATATTTTCTTAAATATGTTTTTGTTAAATCATCACCAAGAAAGATAACATGGCGATATAAGTCATGAAACATAAGATATTCTTTAATTCTTATACTAAATTGGGAAAATATTGATGTTTTCCATATATATAACATATTATGAGGTGATACATTAGATATTTTTTAGTGAAATTGATATAATGGAACAAAGGAAGGATATTCACATGAAACTTAATATTCTAGGTTGATACATAATATAATATGTTGGTCCCGAAATAGGATAAGTCATAGGAAAAAACATCATGTGTATGGTTTTCCAAAAAAAACATTCAAGAGTTATAAAATTTTATGTGATGTAAAGGTAGAAAGAAGTAAAGGGAAAATCCTAATGCATCGTATATGTTTTTTTAGGATAACATGTATGTCTTTCTAAAAATTTAAGATTTTATATTTATATTTTATAAAAAGGAGAGTATTTTCCATCTTTTAATATCTTCATATTATATTGTCTTCAGATATATAAGGTGATTTTAACAAGAAACGTGATTTATAACTCATATTTAGTTCACAAAATGTAATTAATAATTTAACAAAATATTGTTTTAGAACCTATTAATTTTTTAGGAGAATGAAGACCAAGGTTTTATAAGGAGATTGAGGGGTTTCTGAAGGATTAAATCCAGAGTATTTTTTGGTTCCCAATTTTATGAGTTTATATTTCAATAATTTAGAAACTATATCAGGTATAAAATAAATTATAACAGATAAGGGAGTGTTGATTTTACTATGGTGATTATTAAATAAAAATAGGGAGGAACTATAGTATTTATAGGGTAAAAATACATTCATGATGATTTGGAATTAAAGTAGAAGCTAAATCAAATTAAATACCCCATTGTTATAATTTTGGGAAAAAATATAAGAAACCCCTGTATTGAATTCACTTTATAATCTCGTGACTCCAAATAAATGTGCAAGATGTTAATAAGAGGAAGTGATTTGGGGATCAATAGTCACTCTTCCAAAACACTTATAACATCTACATTGAATATTGTTCCCTCCTGGTATGTCAACATGCCATTTATGTATACTCCTGGTATTATCCCATATCCTCCAACCATGAAATCCTCTAATTTCTCCTTTAATGTATTTTAATGTTATTTTCATGTATATATGGTGATAGTTTTATGATACTCCTATTAACCTGAGAGTAATATCAAGGATGTAAAATGAAATTCAGACTAAAATTTACCCCCCCCCCCCTCTTAGGGTGTTTTGGATTTTAGTTTTAACTCATCTCAATTTTACCTGATTGTATTTCTAATAAAGGCGTTGGGTGGTTTACTAGGACTTCAATTGTGGTTCATCTAAAATATAGGATATTGTTGATGTCGATTTGACTCATAAGGACCCAATTAGAATTGAAAGTTAATTATTTTTATATAAATGTTATAAATAAAATCTACTTAATCATAATTATTCACTGTATATATATCTCTCATGTTTTTTATATTGTTTCATTAAACATGAGTCAATAACTAGTGGTTATTGGTTGGTGGTGACCGCTTACAGGTTATCTCATACTCACACCATACAGGATCCCCTCTCTGGACATTTTCATCCATTTTGTTCATGATCCAAGTAATATCAAGGTACCTAAACATGGGAATTAGTGGTATGAAGATAATGGTATTTATAAAGAAACGTTTTTGGAACTTAGAGGGTGGTCTTGTTAATGGTTTGAGATATGTTCAAAACACATAAAAGGATTTTTTTTTAACACTTGGTACTTCACCTAAGATCCTTATTCCATGTTTGGTTGGAAATTTATATACATATATATGTTTTTTATAATTTTCACTATCTTGGGTATAGCCTGGTTATTTTATAACCCATATGATATATGTCATGTATGTCCATGACATACAATTCAATGTTTGTGGTTTCCTTGTTTCACTTGCTTTCGTTAGTGTCAAATTATACATGTGATGTTCCAAAGAACAACTTGGTTTTTTTAATTTGGTCACTTACTCATTGTTTTATATCCTTATTGAAAGGTTTAAATTTATTATGACCCAAAATTTTCTTTTATTACCAGTAAAGTAACTCATGCTTCATAATTACTAGTTAATTATGTTTTACAATAAAATAAAATAGAGATACTATAAAATTTCAATGGAATATTACACATTATGAAATTATTTTTTCTTAAATATGAACAATAAAGGGATATAAAATCCAAATAATGGTGGAAAACTTAAAACAAAATCCATGAACTTGAATTATCCCATAAAGATCACCAGTTTCAGAAAGACTTTAAAAAGAATTAGGAGAGTTAAGAATATGATAGTCATTACCAAGGGAAGTGTAAGGGAATTTTTAGGTAAGTTATTGATTAATGAAGTATGAGAATGGTGATGTATATATATGTTGTAAAGGGAAATGTTACAATTATAAAATGATTATTACAAGATTGTTACCATATTGTTGCAATGTGAACTTTATATGAACATTGGAATGGTAATCTGACCATTGGAACAGAAATATGACAATTATAAATAGTGAAATGGACAATGTAAAAGTAAAATAATATTTTTTTAAACAATATAACGAATTTATATCAAAATATAATTAAATAAAAATGTTATATATGATAAATTAAATTTTTTACACAAAGAAAGCGTAATTGTATTACTTGTAAAGGATATAAGTTTTATTATTTGTAGAATATGTTTTTTGATAAATATAATGTTTTAAATTTTTTTTTCATAATATAGTTTTATAAAACTATTTATTTTTATAAAAATTAATTTTATGAAATCATACGCAATTTTTCATAAGGTAATAAATTTGATTATGTCATAAATATTGATCTTCTTTTATAAATAAGGATATTATTTCAAAAATTAAATTTCTAAAATTTAGAATACAGACCACAAAATGGTCTTCATTATTGAAAGTTTTTCATCAAAATAATCTTAGAGTGAATCTTTGGTATTTTTATAAAAAAATTGAATTTTAGTGAGTAGTAATATGTGAAAAAAATACGATATCATACAATATAAGTTAAATACATGATATATTGTTAAATGGGTAATGTAAGAAACCATTTTATTGGAATCTCATGAACCAATTACTATATATAGTCTAAATAATCATCACTATTGGTAGCCTAGTTTCAAAATAATAAACTAGTGAATATTATACTAAACAACACCCCACTCCTCCCCTTATAAATAGCACCTTTTCCACCCTTCTTATCCTCAAACTCTATGTACCACACCACGATAATTCTCTACCCAAATATCTATCCAAACATATTTCCAATGTCCAAGGAGTTATGGTTTTACCAAAATACCAAAATATGGAGCCTTATTGGGTATCCTAAGAGAGAACACCCAAAAGAAGAGGTAACATTCTCAACCCAACTCTTTAAAATATTCTCTTCTTATACCCCCACTAAATTTATTCCATCTATATTTCCATAATGACTAAGGTGTGATAAATATTATGAATTGTTATTATGTTACTACAATATATAATATCTATCCTTCTCTTACAATATTCTAAAATCAAAGAGTTATTCATATTATGGTTGATTCATCATACCCATGAAAAACACGTTTCATTTTTTATTAGTTCCATTCCTAAAATGTTTTTTAAAAGGGATTGAATGAATAAATATATTATTTATGATACTATTAAAATTATGGATATATAATTTTTGTAATAAATTAATAATATTAATAACCACTAATAATGGTAATTTTAATCGTAAAAATGATTCAATGGGAACACATTTTAAAATTTGGAACAATTTTAGACAATCTACCAAACTATAATACTCTTATACTAATGAATTGATAAATACTATATAAATAAACAATTATAGATATTTTTGAACTCTTTTAAAACGTCTTAAATCATGATCAAATAACCAAAATGGTTTTGTTTAAGTCGACCAAACAACTCAAAGTGGTCAATGTAAACAATAAATATGTAATAAATGGTTATCATATAATAAAAAATGTGTTCTAAATAATTTTAAATGAAAAATGTTCAGAATAATGTAATTAATTATTTAAATTTTAATATTTAGGAGGTTAAAAATACTCATTGAATGTGTTAGGGGCCCAAGGTGAGAGATCTTCCAAACAACCCACATTAATTTTGAGTTATACATTCTCTTTCTTTTTCTCCCTTTCCCTCCATATTTTTCTCATAAAATTTTTACATATTATAATTCTATTTTTACATGACCCATCCCCCCAAAGGTACAACTCCTAGGATTTCAATGAATGATGGTAGATAATTTCTCCTGATTCCTGCCTCTAATAAGCCCCATTTTGGAAACTCGTAATGAACCAAACCATCCCAAAATTCATGTAAATAGATACCAAAAATGTATCCCAAATAAAAAACCAAAAGGAAAAGTATTGAGGTAGAGACTCTATAAAAAATATAACCTTTAATATAGTAATTATCAACTCAATATCCAAAACCCTCTTGGAAACAGAAATAAAAAAATAGTTTATATATATGAGGTGTGAGCATAACATATACACTCAATATGATCATACACAAGGTTCTCATGAATCTTTGATAAAACCATACTAATGCACCAGTGAATTAATTGTAGAAATAACAAAAACCTAAAAAATTTGACTATCCATTCCAACCTATCCAAGACTCACTAACCAAACAACATATCCTAGAATGTAAAATTATATCAATAAAACATAGATATCGACACCTTTCATCCACTTCCCTACTATGATACAGCTCTCGCATCCCAAAATCAAACATCGCATGGACACATACCATCCTCATATAAAAACAAGTACATATCAAGTCATATATGATTTGGTTCCACATGTAACCCAACCAACCATAGCCTTATTTAGGGCCCAACATCTTAGGTTGGCATCAACCATCATCTGCATATCATCAAACATTAAACTTCAACCAGATAACCAAATTAGTGTATATCATGAATGTGAAGGAAATAAACCGCATACCCTTCTCTTACCATGCATTAATCCCACTAAATATCATCTTCTCATCACCAAAATTCACCACCAACTATTCTGTAATCAATGATTAGGATCCTCATCCAACTTGACCATCTCCTGATAATACTTTTGAAGTGGTAGTAGGGAAGAGGGGGAAGTAGTTTGTCATTCCATCACTAACATGGATTTTGGGGAAACACCCCCAAAACATTTAGGTATAGGCACATAGTACTCGATATGGGTGGGTTTATATAGAAATAATATAAAAATACAATGATAGTAAATTGCACACAACACCTAGACTAATGTCTCACATCCTACTCCATGAGTGTGTCCCATAATACAACTGTATCCCTGCATGAAATATATCACCAACTACTTCCTCTATTAAGTAAAACTTTACTATAATAACCTACCACACACATGGACCACAATTCCTTTCTTTCATTCTAGTATTTTCCATTTCTTGATTCCTGGGTTATCCACTAAGTTCCACTCATTTAACCATTCAATTATATTTTAAATAACAAGTCACTCTCAAGCACACCATATGTTGAATTCAGAAATTTACCATTTTATTCTAACCTAGTTATTTCCATTCATTTAATTAATAATTTTACAAATAATTTATTATAGACCATTGTTATTTAGTTAGAACCCATTATATACCCATTATAACATTACTAATCTCAACCAATAGCCACCAGGAAATTAATACACAATCCACAACATAAAAACTTTTGAATCTCATCACAACAACACCACATATTTGGATTAGGTAATCCACATAACTAAACCATCATACATCAGAGGCCATTGTACAACCACCATAACTATAGTGACCTGGAGTTTTCTTAAATTACTATTACATCATTATAAATATAAACAACATAATAATATTACACAATGTTTATATAGAGTTTTAGTGTCACAGCAAAACTAGAACCAAATATAACATTTACAACATCAAACATAAACATTTATTTAATTCAATCTTCTCCAGCTTCTTATTTCCCCTTGAAAACCCCTTAGTTCACATAATCACCTAAGAATAGACATCAAAATGGGTGAGCTAAATTCCTAGTAAAAGGACAGATAAGAAAAATATAGCATGTGGTGATCATAAACATAACCTAGGCAAGGGATCATGAATATAGGTGAAAGCATTAAAAAAAGACTTGAAATGTGGAAATGCATAAAAAATTAAACATAATGTCTTAGTGGTTAACAACCACACATACTTGTGAAAAAACTATTTAATAATTTTCACAAGACATTTCAATTTAACTCATGAGATTAATCACATTACCCAATGCATTGGAGAGTTGTATAATTCTCGGTGCACCCATCACAATCAAACATTTATATTGCGATATATAATTCTGTGTTCACCTGTCACATCATAACCTTATCATTATCATGAATTCCACATAAGAAATATTTCAAAAATTAACATAAAAACCCATATAAATTAATGTGTTTCATCTCATGAGAACACATTCATTAAATTTTTGATCCCAAAAGAAAGTGGGAATTACATACTTGATACAATAACCATCAAACTTGAGTGAGAAATAAAAGGTGTGTTTTTGAAAGAAGAGTTCTTTTGGAAAAACATTTGTTTCAAAAAAACTACATTAGAAAAAATTATATCCTAGAAAAGGTTAAATAATGATTAAAAAAAAATTTATGGAGGCACCATACAAAAATTGTTGTCAAAGATGGAGAACCTAAAAAATGTAAGTTGGGTGGGAGAATTTCCCCATACCATGTATCTGAATTCTTTCTTCACTTTAATGTCCTATATAACCACATTTGATTTATTAATTAACAATTAAATAACATTTTTTACATGAATATGGATCATTATAGTTTTATTAAGTTATTTTATTGGCCATTTGATGAGTTATAGAGTTAAAAAAACATTGTTATTGAATGTTTGTATGTATAGTTTTCTTGAGTGGTTCACTTGTACTGATAAATGGAAGTTCGTGTAGAATATGGATAAACATCTAGAACTGATATTTCATGTTATGAATGATATTCCAGAAGTTTAAATGATCTTATAATGAATTATATTATATACCATTTGGATGAATCATTATATTAGAATTGAATGATGATTGTTTGTATTAATTTGGGTGGCTTTTCGACCACAATGAACATGTTTGGTTTAATCATCTAGTAATATGTACATAATAGAGATCCAGAACATTAAATATTATATAATACATATAAAATATTCTGGTTCAACCATAAAAATGTTTTCATGACCAGATCTGATTGTATAAATGGAAAAAAAGAAAATATTTCGTTTTTTAAGGTGATAAATTAGCACCTCACGAACAACGTTTTCCATTACAAAATAAAAAGATGAGGAGAAGGGGGTTAGATGATATAATATCTCATTAGCATCAAAATATTATATTATATGTATAGAAATATAGCTACCATACCATTTTTATGAGGATAGGTGGGGAGATATTATGAAATTAACATGATATTGAAAGGAATTTAATGGAAAAGAGATAGGGGAATTGCCTCTTGAGTTATCCTCTTGAGATCCTTCTCATGGAACGTTGGATTGGTATTTTGTTGAGACGAGAAGCTCTTAGTACGTGGGGGAGGGTCTAGGAAATATTTTTTTTCATAGTTTATATATGGACTCAAGTTTGATAGGGGTGAGGAAATGAGGTTTTGAATGGTGGTATTTATAGTGGAGGAGAGGGGGGTTTTCTCAATATAATGTTCATTAATGTATTATTTCTCCACAAGTCAAGTAATAGTGAGTATCAAATGAATAATTATTTTACTTTTATCATGTGAATCAAAACTAATTGGGCTTACATTAGCAGAACATCATAAATGAATCTATAATTAGTGTATTTAGCTTATTTTGTAGATTATGGTATTTCACTATTCATCAAAAATTAAAGTATTTCAGAAAAATCCCAAAAAATCACCCTAATATTTTTTGACATGTAGAATCAAAAAATGAATTCCATGTTTCGAAAATAATTTTCTATATATGATTAATTCAATTTTTAATTAAAATCATACTTTTCTTGAAAAATACAGTTTTTATAACATTTATTTACTTATTACAAAACATAGCTACATCATGCTTTCACTTAAATCCTATATATGTACTATAATAGGTGATGCTACTATTTATAAGGGTATATAACTATTCATATGGAGAAAATTTCTATTCATAAGGGTAGGTTACTATTCACCAAAAAATCAGTTTGTACTATTATACTCCAAAAATGACCATGAACACAACCGTGTATGTAAGATTTTTGAAATTCAAACCGTAGAAGTGGAAAAATTAAGTTTAATGATCACATAGTATTTAGTATCATTATTTTTAATTATGATTCCAAATGTGATTATACTATAGGGAGTAGTTATAATAAGAGAATTTCATTGATAAAACTTTGGGCCGTTACATTCTACCCCCCCCCCCCAATGAAATTTCTCCATTGAAATTTCATTTTACACAAACAGGTGAGGGAACTTCTTCTTCATCACCTCCTCCAGTTCCCAAGTAGCTTATTAAAACTTAGGGTTCCACCAAAACACTTTGACAAGGTGGGTTGTCTTGTTGCGTGGAACTTTATCCCTCCTGTCCAGAATCTATACTGGCTGCTACTCATAGGAGAGATCATCTTCCAACTGAACCACCAATAATTTTAGTACATGTGAGGGATCGATTATATAATTCCTTATGAGTGATACATGAATCACATCATGAACTTTATCCATATTCAGTGGTAGTGCAAGCTGATAGTCCATGTATGTTATGCTGTCAAGGATCTCAAAGGGTCCATGTACCATGGTCTTATCTTCCCTTTCTCTCTAAATTGCATGACACTCTTCCATGGTGATATTTGAAGGAAGACTTTATCCCCAAGGTTGAAATCCATGTCCCTTCAATGGTGGTCATTATAGCTCTTTTTTCGACTCTAAGCATCTTTGATGTGTTTTTGGATGACTTGAAACTTCTCTGCCATCTCTTGCACAAGGTCAGGTCCAAGTGTGTTTCTTTATCAAACTTAATCCAAACAGGTTGGAGTTATACATCGATTTCAATAAAAATCTTTATACAGAGCCATCTGAATACTCTAGTGGAAGTTATTCTTGTATGATAACTTGACCAATGGGACATGATTATCCCATCCACATTTGAATTCTAAAGAGCAGGCTCTTATCTTGTCTTCAAGCATCTGAATAGCCCTTTTAGGCTAGCCATCAGTTTGGGGTGATAGGTTGTGCTGAAATTTAATTTAGTACTCAAATCATGTTGACGATTCCACCAGATATTAGATGTGAACATTGGATCACAATTAGAGACATTTGAGTGTGGAACCCCATGCAGTTTCACCGCTTCTTTTTCATATATCCTTGCAAGTTGTTCAAGCGAAAGATCTTCCTGAATAGTGATAAAATTAGAAGTCTTAGTGAGTCGGTCAAACACAACCCATATCGCATCGTTTCCATTCGACGCCTTCTGGAGACCTATGAAAAATTTCATAGTGGCATTCTCCCATTTCCACATGGGTATAGGCAATGGTTTCATCGACCCTTTTTACTTTTCTCTCTTTACTTTAACTTGATGACATACCAAGAATGTTGATATATATTCTGTGATCTCTTTTTCCATGTTATCCCACTAGAAGGGTTCTCATAGATCACGGTACATCCTGGTGCCACCAGGATGGATAGAGAATGCTGAGAGATGTGCATTTTCAAATAGATCCTTCTTTATCCTAGGTGATTAAGGCACAAAAATCAACGTTTCAGAACAAATCACTCCTTCATCAACGATAAGGAACTCTTACAATTTCCCTTCCTTTTCTACATTCACCTTCTTTGGTATCTCCAAATCGTCCCTTTTTGTCCCATTAATCATCTCTTAGATTGATGGTTGTGCAATAATTTGGGAACGGTAGGATGCATCCCCGCCCTTGTGATTTCCAAATATAACCTTTGCATATCCAAGAAGATATGTTCTTTCTCAATCCACATCACGGATAGAGTAAGCGGTTATTTACTGGTTAGATCATCGGCTACCTAGTTCACCTTTATAAGATGATACTGAATATAGAAATCATAATATTTTACTATCTCTAACCATCACCTTTGATGCATGTTGATATCCTTTTGTGTTAATACATACTTTAGGCTCTTTTGGTTGGTGTATATGTCATACATCTCACCATAAAGGTAGTGCTTCCATATTTTCAAAGTAAAAATCACAACTGTCAACTCTAGTTCAAGCATTGGGTATTTCTGCTCATATATCTTCAAATATAATGTGGAGTAGGCTAAAACATTATCATTTTGCATGAGTAAACAATCCAAGATTTTCTTTGAAGAATCACTATATATTACAAAACATTCTCCAATTTTTGAGAGTGTGAGTATAGGTGCAGGGATCATCCTTTTATTTATCTCCTTGAAGATTCCCTCTCATTCTTCTGTCCAGACATAATTTACCCCTTTCCTTGTTAACATAGTTAGTAGGATTGAAAATCGTGAGAAATATATCACTAAATGTAGGTAGTACCTTGCCAATCCAAGAAAACTAAGGATTTCTGTGACACTAGAGGGTCTGGTCCATTCCTCAACCGCCTTGGTTTTTTAAGGGTCTATAGAAATTCCGTCACTTGTGATCACATATCCTAAGACCTGACTTTATTCATCCAAAAATCACACTTTTTGAACTTGGACTACAAATTCTCCATTCTCAATGTCTCCAACACAAGTCTTAGATGTTCTTCATGTTCCTACATTCTCTTAGAGTATATGGGAATATCATCCATAAACACTAGAAAATAAATTCGAGGTAATGTATCAAGACTCTATTAATAAAATACATTAAAATTTTAGGGGAATTAGTATGTCTGAAAGGAATCACCAAAAACACATAGTGTCCATACCTTATAAGAAAGGTAGTATTCTAAATATCGTCCCTCTTCACCTTTACTTGATGATATCTAGAATGAAGATCCACCTTTGAAAAGTATTGAGCTCATCTTAATGAATTGAAAAAATCATCAATACTTGGAAGAGGATGCATGTTCTTTATAGTGATCTTGTTGAGTTCTTAATAGTCAATACACATCTGCATTATTTCGTCCTTCTTCTTCAGAAAGAGCACCGGTGCATCCCAAGGTGATGCACAAGGCAGTCTAAACCCTTTTTCTAAATGCTCTTGTAGATTCTTCTTTAAATCCTCCAATTCGATAGAAGCCATCCTATAGGGACACTTTGGGATAGGAGTAAATCCTTGTATGAGTTCTATTGAGAATTATACCTCGTGATCAAGGAGAATTCTGGGTAACTCTTTGAGAAATACATCACTATATTCACTCGCGATGGGAATTTTTAAAGGTTTGCACTTTTCATTGACTCAAACAGTTGGTAGAAGTACTCCTCTTCATAGGGAATCAACCCCCACACCATTAAAGGATTTTTCAAAGGATATTCATGATCTTCCCTACATTTGTCGAGGATCGTGAAAGTGTTTGGAATATGAAACGATGATTCCTTTTCTCAACAGTTGATATATGGAGAGCCAACCCATTCCCATTATAGCATCGAATTCCACCAAGGAAGGTATTCTGAGATATTATAGAGGAATATTTCCACATACTCCAACAGGAGAGGAGTCAAACACTTGGGTTGTAATGATTGAACCACTTGGTGTTTTTATAGAAATATCTACTTCAAGGTTTCAGCGCTTTGATTCTATAGTTCTATCAAACATTGAAGATATAAAATAATGTGTAGAATGAGAATAAAATAAGGCTTTTTCTATTCTTGATTGAATAGAAAGTGTACCTTGTATGACTTCATTATCATTCTCCACTTCCATAGTAGTGATGGAATAAGCCTTACATTGTTCCTTTGGATATGGTGGCTGATAATGCTGATTACCCTTGAGTACTTGAGGTTTAGTGAACTGGATTGCATAGTACCCTTGCTCTCTATAGTTGTAGCATTGAACCATTGGTGGTTGTATCTTTTCTTCCGCTGCATTCTCCTTCCAATTCATGCCTTTTCGACACTCTTGAGCACGGTTTCCTACTTCCCCACACTTGAAGCATTTCCCCCATCCCATTGATTCAGTTCCCATGATGTAAATTCCCACATTTTTGGCATGTGTGTCATTGATTTTTCTTCCCACCATTATCATTAGAACCTCCATCTTGAAACTATATATTTCATTTCTTATCACCATTGCCATGGGACCATTCTCCAAACTCCATATTCACTTTGAGAGGACACCAAAAAACTTCATTATAGCTCTCAAAGTCCCAAATTTCAGGATCCTTTAGAATGTGTGAATTTAATCCACTAAATAATCTATCAATTTTTATATCATTGTTGATAACAAAACCCGAAGCATAATTTGAAAGCCTTGTGAAACTCGCTTCGTAGGGTGTGAAAGATTCTCCTTCTTTTTTCATGAGCTCTATGAATTCTCTCTCCAGCTTTTCATGAAGATTTCATGGGAAATAATTATTAAGAAACAAGATTTTAAATTATTTCCATTCCATCTCTTCAATTTCCTCCCTTGTCTTGGTGTTCTTAATAAAATTCCACCACTGATCAACCCCTCCATATAGACGATAATCGGCTAGAGTCGCCTTCTCTATCTGAGAATAGTGGAGAATAGAAGATATATTCTTCAGGGAGTTAACCCACTATTCCTTAACTAGTGGATCAGAATATCTACTAAACAACGGTGGTTTTACACATAAAACACTCTATAGAAAGTTGTTCCCTCTTTGTAGAAGGAGGATGTTCCCCATTATTATGGTTATTGTTCATAACCTGACATAGTTGGGTAAGCATCTCCCTCTTAATACACATAATCACCTCAGGATATACATAAAAAAGAGTGATCTAAAATCCCAGTAAGAGGATAGATAAGAAAAATAAATCAGGGGGTGAGCATAAGCATTACTGAGTCATGAGATCATGAACATAAGAGGAAGTATTAATAAAAGACATGAAATGTGGAAATGCATAAAATAATAAACATCGTGTCTTAGTGGATAACTACCGCACATACTTGTGAAAAAATATAGGATCTTGTTTACACATAATTTCACTTTAACTCATGAGATTAATCACTTTAACCAATGCATTGGAGTAATGTATAATTTCGGGCACACCTGTCACATTCGAACATTTATATTGTGTTATATAATTCTAGGTGCACATGCCACTTCAAAACATTAATTATCATGCATGACACATAGAACATATATCAAAAATTATTGTAACTAATCCATGTAAAGGAATGGGTTTCATCTCATAAGAACACATTCATTAACATGGTGTTCCCAAAAGAAAGTGGGAATAAGATACTTTATACAATAACCATCAAACTTGAGTGAGAAATAAAAGGTGTGTTTTTTGAAAGAAGAGCTCCTTTGGAAAACATTTGTCTGAAAAAAACTCTACTGGAAATCATGTATATCCCATAAAAGGTAAGATAAATACAAACAAATTATTTTTAAGGAGCGATGATACCAAAAATGGAGTAAAACAGGGAGAACTTGAAGAACGAAAGTTGGGTTCGAGAATTCTCCCTTACCTTGTATCTGAACTCTTTATTCACAATAATTTTCTATATAACCACATTATATTAATTAATTAACTATTAAATAACGTTGTGTAAATAAATATGGTTCATTATGGTTTGATTAAGTTATTTTATGGGCCTTTGGATGAGTTATAAAACATTATTCATGAATGTTTTTTTGTGGTTTTCTTGAGCAGTTCACTTGTATTCATAAATGGAAGTTCTTGTAGAACATTGATAAATATAAAGAAATAATATTTCATTTTATTAGTTATGTTCCTAAAGTATAAATTATCTTATAATGAATTATATTATATACCATTTGGATGAATCATTATATAAGAATTAAATGATGACTATTTGGGTTAATTTGGGCGTCTTTTCAACCACAACGAACATGTTTTGTTTAATCATTTAGTAATATGTACATAAGTAAGATCAAGAACATTAAATGGGATATAATACATATGAAATTTTATTTTTCAACCATAAAAATGGTTTCATGAACATATCTGAAGGTATATATGGAAAAAAGAGAGAACATGTCATTCTTA
Source organism: Viscum album (assembly GCA_963277665.1). Classification (NCBI taxonomy): domain Eukaryota; kingdom Viridiplantae; phylum Streptophyta; class Magnoliopsida; order Santalales; family Viscaceae; genus Viscum; species Viscum album. The sequence continues at coordinate 326,621,584 of OY728146.1, forward strand.
AAGGTGATAAATTCACACCTGACGAACAATGATTTATTTTATAAGATAAAAAGAAATAGGAGAAGGGGGTTGGATAATATAATATCCCATTAGTATCATAAAAATACATTATATGTATAATAATGGAGTTACCATTCCATGTGAATGTGGATAGGTGGATAGATATTAATAAATGAACTAGAAATTGAAAGGAACTTAAAGTAAAAGAGAGGGGGGAATTACCTCTTTAATTATCGTCTTGAGATCCTCTTCAAGGCACATTTAATTAGTATTTTTATGAGACCATAAGCTCTTTGTACAAGGGGGGATTTGGGGAAGATTTTTGGGTAGATTTTAGACTAGGATATCATATTTAGAGGTGTGAGTAAATGAGAGTGTGATGGGTGGTATTTATAGTGGAGGAGAGAGGTGTTTTCTCAATATTATATTCATTAAGTTATTATTTATCCACAGGCCAAGTAATAGTGAGTATTCCATGACTAATTATAGTAAATTTATCATGTGAATGAGAACCAATTGGTCTTAAAAAATAATAACATCATACATGACTCTATAATTAGTGTATTTAGCTTATTTTGTAAATTATTGTATTTCACTATTCATCAAAAATTCAAATGTTCCAGAAAAATCCCAAAAATCCACCCAAACAATTTTTTGACCTATAGAATCAAAAAATAAAGTCCATTTCTAAAAATAATAATATTATATATATTATTAATTTAATTTTTAATTAAAATCATAATGTACCTGAAAAATACAGTTTTATTACATTTATTTACTTATTCCAAAACATAGGTACATCATGATTCCACTTAAATACTATATATATACGATCATAGGTGTGGTTAATATTAATAAGGTCATATCACTATTCATAAGGGTAACATTACTATTCATAAGGGTATGTTACTATTCACCAAAATTATGTTTGTTCTATTAGACTCCAAAAATCACCTAGAACGCAACCGTGTATGTCATATTTTTGAAATTCAATCCATATAAGGGAAAAAATTATGATCAATGATCACATATTATTTAGTATCAGTAGATTTCATTGTTCTTCCTAATATGATTATATTATAAGGCATAATTATAAGAAAGGAATTTCAATGATAAAACTTTTGGTCGTTATAATAACTCATCCCATAAGGTATCTCACATGAAAAAAAATTATCTCCACTGCCTTAACACATCCCACACCCAATATGGTCACCACTATCACAACACAAGCCCTATGATGTTCATACAAGTAAAATGGAAATACAAAAAATACACCCACACACATAATAAAATATCTTAGCCTCAAAATTTCCACTAATTTAATTTCAAGGGGGATTTTAGAATATTTTTTCTACTATTTCAAGGGTGATTTAAATAATTCTAGATTCAAACATGATTGTTTTGTAATCAAGATATAAGTACTAAAACATCAATGTATCTTCAGTTCAATAAAAAAACACAATAATGGTTCACATTTCATTGAAACTCAATCAAATATAGGGATCAACAATACCATGAATTTCAATAATTAGAAATAAGGGATATAATTTAATAAGAAAGGTTGTGAAGTGAATTAAACACAAAAGAGTATACCCTTTCCCTTTATTTTTAGTTCTTCTAGTTCATTATCTTCTTATGATAACCTATATTATCCAAAAATAGATAAAACATCATTCAAGATTCATATATTCACAATGAATAAAGAGAGAACAATGATCCCCTACCTCAAACAAGTATATGTTTTATTATTTATGCAAGGAAAAACATGATAGTTAAATTCCCCTGACCATGCCGCAATGAGTAGTGTTTAACCCTTAAAATGGTTCAAGTCTAAGTGTTGTGATTAAATAACCCTCATCATAACTAGCTTCTAAAATCCACACCATGGATTTCATCCAGACCTTATAATCCTAGGTTAATTCTATGGTGTAGCATATTTACCACACCAAAGCTACCCACAAAACTCCAAAGACATGAAAAAATGTGCCATCCGAGCCTCCATTCCACAAGGTCATATGATACTCCATAGGGAAACCAAATCTATATCTACCACATAGCCGAAAAAAGACAAACCATGACTCTCCTCATATAAATAAAACCACTAAAAACTAACATATCAATGTCTCTACATTGCATCTCAAATCGACACCCAAGTAACGAAAAAAATGGGGGAGCCACCAAAACCCATCACTCCTGAGGCATTACATTATAGGAAACAAACCACACCACAACCTCCCCAACTTTTCCATAACCATTCTATCAAACTATCATGATACTCCTCCGGATGATATTTCAACTCCAAATCCCCCTGATTCTCCTCATACGTCCTCTTATCATCTATACCACCAAAATTCACTAAGTAATGGGTTGCGGCATTCTGAATCAATATATTCGATACCTCTATAATTATTCTCATCCATGAGAATCAAAGACCAACCTAAAAAGGATGGTAAAAATATAAATTCCTGAACAACCATCCCATAAGATACCTATCAGTAATCTCATGAAAACTAAAACGTGACCACCAACCAAACTCAAGTAACATGATAAATAACTGAATTTCATAAACCAAATATAATAATTCAATCTTTAAATAACAAAATAAATATGATATAAAGAAAAATAATAATAAAAACTTATGTCTCATGATCCCAAGTTCACGCCTCCAGACTGTCCTGTCTCCAAATTACATGAACACAAAAAATGAAACATATGCACACCACCTTCTTCTGATGATCCAGGATCTCAACCTTTTTCTCTATGAATGTAACTTGATCGCTTATATTTGACTCCCACCCAATCAATGAAATGGGTTTTATTTTAAACATACCCTCGAAAGGTGAAAAACTTGGTTAAAAATCATACTACCCCAACCAAATATTTTTTATCCTTATTGAGTATAATACATCATGAACATGTGATATAAAACCCAAAAGTTCATGCCTCATAGCCTAAGACTAAAATAGGAATTTTAGTTCTCCACACCACCATCATACTCTCTCAAACCATCTATAACTTCTTTGTCATGTTCTTTACCACAACCAGATAAAGGACTTTCAACTCACCAATTTTAGTCAGGTAAAAAAATATCAACACAACCAAAAATGATTCACATCTAATAGAGCCATAATAAAATATGAGTGCAAGATATTGTGTCAAGAAAACATAAATAATTATTGGTTATTCACCCATAATTAACTAAAATCCATAACACAAACACACAACATATGCTCCAATTTCCGGAAGGTTAGCTTAATTTTTCTATATTACAAGTGATGAAAAGTAGTGTTAATTTTTATCTAAAATCGAAAAGCATATATAATTCCCCTCGAACCTGATTAGGTGAATCTATGATCTCAACTTGATATTATTATCCTTAGTACCCATTAGATCCTCACCACCCCATTCATGTACTCTCATTCTAAAACATCCATTGCACTCAACTCTTGAATCGCTAAAAATGGGATGAATTCATTAGTCAATTCATGAAAACAAATGGTATCTTTTCATCCCAATTACCAGGGTAACCAGTGATAAAATCCTTCAGGAACTCCTATTAACTCTACATGGGGACATCTAATGACCACAATAACCCTCCTAGGACATGGTTATTTGATTTCACGTACTTGAAAACAAGAAAATTCACCACAAACTCTGCCTCTAACCAGTTAATTAAAATACACTAAAGTATACTCTTTGGGATATGGTATATACTTTTCACACTTGAATTCCCTACTAAATGTGATTTTTGAAAATAATTGATAACCCTTTCATGCATGGAATGTAAAACAAATGGCATCCCCTAAATCATAATTCAAATTTGGATATCCTTTTACCATCCTTCTTAACCACAACCATAATCGACATGGTCTCACATCACTTACAACTCCAACTCTCCCCACTCAGAATCCTCCACTTATCATAATAAGGATGGTTACACTATCATCATGAAAGAGTAACCTCTTACACTTACTACCTCTTCATCAATATGAATCAATATATTCTCTTTAATCCCCTTCCAAATATCCTTAAACATTAAAATGAATTGTCTTTTTGAATTTTTAATTAGCACATCAACAACAGTATCCCCATTTCCTAAATATTATGAGATCATAAATTTTTAATCCCTACAAACTCTATATGCCTCTACGAATATAAATTAATATCCCGCTAATTGAAAACATACCTAAAAACTTATGTGGTGTGTGAAGACCAAAAATGATTTTTCAAGTGGGGTAATGTTGTCATAACTTCATGGAAAATATTACCGCTACTAACTTTATATCATTAGTTGTATAGTAATGTTCATAGATATGTAACTGCCTTGCCCATAATAGATCACTACCCTATACTTTAGTAAGAAAAATCCCAAACCGAAATTAGTTGCATCATAATGTACCTTGAACATCACCCCTCCCTCCGAAAACTGAAACATATAGGCACTGATCATCCTATCATTTGGGTATTCAAAGGCTACCAGACACTGATCAATCAATATGAAGGTATGTTCCTTCTGGGTAAAGTTTTTAAATACATCTTATTTCTCATAAAAGTCAGATAAAAACCTCTGATAATATCCCATAAGTCCATGGGAGTCAGGAGCTTTTGTCATGTTCTTGGCTATCACTCAAGAAATAACTACCTTTATCATCAATGGGTCCACAAACACACCCCACTAAGACCCCACATGTCTAATAAATTATGCCTATTAAATCCAAAACTCTCACATAGATAGTTTTCCATGGATCTGATGGTATCAAAGAACCTGTAGGATGACTCTAAGGTTCCTAGCATGCACCTCTTTTGAATTTGAGTATATGAGGATTTCATCAATGAACATAAATATAAACTGGTCTATGAACACATGGTATATGAAGTTGGTGAGATTGATGAAGATAGTTGGTGTGTCCATAACATATAATGCAATGACTATAAACTAAAAGTGGCCATGCCTACATCTGAAGGTGGACTTCAAGATATCACCCTCCTTTATCTGCATTTTCTAATATAAAAACTACAGATAGATCTTTGAAAACGAACTAGATAACTTTATATTTTTAAATAGATCATTTATCATTGGAAGAGGATAATAGTTATTTGTTTTCACCAAGTTAAACCTCTAGGATTACATGTATAGCTTCATATTAACATACTCTTTCTTGGAATATAACACTAGAACACTACATTGAGATATAAATAGTTGAATGATGATTTTCTATAATAGATCATAGGTCTACACCACCAAATTCTATAGCACCATGGGTTCCATTCGCTAAGGAGTTATCAAAATTGATGATACACCCAGTTGTGATGGTATCCCAAACTCAACATCCTAATGAGTGTGTAGTGTCACAACCTCAATCGGGAAGACATATATAATATCCTTGATAACTATAGATTAATCTACTAACTTTTCTTGCTCTCATAACTCCTTCAAGTGGGACAGTAGATAATTATCAATCCATTCTAATAGCTGGAAACCATACTCACCAACAAACACTAATCGTTCACCTTCAATATCCAAAAACACGACTCTCCATAAAAAATAACCCAAAATTGTATTCAAAGAATACATAAACATTATGGAGGGGATGGAATCATATGGTTTTATTTGAAATATTAACAAATCACCAATCAACAGATTCTTTACAATCATCAGTCTACATCGCTAGAATTAAATCAAACAATATATATTGATCTCCAATTAATGTGGATATCACCAGAGGCACTAGTAGTCTCTCCACCTATAGTCCAAATGCGTGCACAATAGAAGGTAAAATAAATGATTGCAATGTTCTAAAAGAAAATTAGTTATAAACTAAGGTAGATGATAAATTGATTATAATTTAAACATCCTATGGCCCCTCTAGTGTTGGAATCTTTATAGTATACATATGTTTATGCCCAACTCCTCTAACTTATTGTTCATGTCCTCTATGTCCATGATCAGGTATGAGAACCTAAATATTGGGAACATTACAGGGATAACCTCATCCAACTCCATCTCTCCTCATCAAGGCATGAACCTGTTGGCCTAGTAGAGGAATGTAAATAAGAATCCCATTATTTAACTTCTTCCAAAAAGGGGTCTACAAATAAACATAATAATGACTAACCTGATTAGTCAGGAATTGATATTGACATTGCACATTACCTTTTAAAGAAAAATAGGCCACCGGAGGGCTCCTAGTAGATGCTATTGAATTGAGAGCCATAGAAAAATGTTAATAAAACCGTTACATCCCATTATGAATTAATCAAAACCTCTACTAACATGACATATGTGATCACTCTCCTAAATCTCTTCCCCTTGAGAATATCATTTGAACTTCTTTTAGAGGCACTCTTCCGTGTGAGTGTATCTTCTTAATCACCTCTACTATCTTATACAAATCCAAGTATGTTGGAATCATAACTAGATTGACTACATATCTAAGAATCCTATGAAATTCCTCCTCAAGATGCCCCTCTCTATAATCCTCATTTAGAAATATATTAAGGGTGAACATATATGGTCCTTGAACTTGATCTACAGCTCTCAAATGCTTAATAACCCTTGCTAAAAGGATACCAGCCTAGAATTCTTCGCATCATTCATTATTGAAGATAAAAACCTCAAATTAAACACATTTAAATCATCCCATATGATATTTTCCTCCTCCCTCATTACAAGATACAATATCCATGAATGACGCACTACACCTCATATTTAGTAGATCAGCAATGAAAACCAATACTTAGATCATTCCTGAATCTAATTAAAGGTGATCTCAAACACCTTTATCTAATTCTCTATCTCCTATCAAAAAATCTCACCTCATATTTTTCCAGAATCTGATGCCAAAATACATCCAATTCTTTCTACCATAGCTCATCCTCAATTGTAAGATCGATTATATCATGATCTCATAGATGATTTTTATTACACTATTCTCCCAAAACTACACATGGAAGAATATTTGGATAAATATTTGAAAATAACAAACAATAGAAACTCAAATCTCATTAGCATGGATTTTTTTATATTTATTTATTATTTAAGTTAATTTATTTAGATTTTTTTTATTTAAGTTAATATAAATTTCTAGACATTACCTCATTTAATTAAAAATGATAAAATGGATAATTAACTTACTTCTATAAGGCCTTAACAACACAATTTGTATCACTTCTCCATGTATGTTTAGAATGATTAAGGACTTTACATTAGATCACAAGGAGTCCTAAAATCTTCTGTCCCAGTAGATCTCCCTTGCCAATGTCACATGCTAAGTTTAACTACAATTGTTTCCCAACCAACCCATAAAGACAACACTAGTACATAACCCCAATCTCTATATTATCTCACAAATAAAGCTTCAATATCACTCTATCATGACCCCTCCCTCCAATGATACCCATCCATGACTAATAATGTAGAAATAGGGATAAAAATACCAGAGTTTGGCCACTTATTGGCATTAGGATAGAGACTAAAACCAAGGGTATATAAATAATAGACATGGGGGGAATTAACCTCATAATATATCAATAGGATCCGGATATATGATAATAACCACCAAAAAATTCCATCACATAATATAAAAGAAACCAAACCATCCCTGAATGCATGTTAAAAAAATAATTAAAATTTACTAGAATAAAATACAAAAAGGAAAACTACTAATGTAGAAAATCTATAGTAACTAAAAATTCCAAGCTAGTTAGACCCACCTCGGTCTCTAAAACCCTTCTTGAAACAATAAAAAACGATTTTATGAATATGTAGGATAAGAAAAACATGTATAATTGGTAGGATTATATCCAAAGTCTCTCATGAAAATGTGATAAGATCACATTAATTCACCATTAGATTACTAAAACAATTAACATGCACCTACAGAGGACAGTTGGATATATTAACCTCACCAAGGATCACCCATCAAATAATTCATCTATGTCAATCAAATAATATCAAGATAATATAGATATAGGCACTCAAAATTCTCTTCCCTAGTCAATTACTACTATCATAGTCCAAATTTAATCATCACAAACTCGCATACCTTCCTCATATACCTTTCATCATTTATCAGGTCATATATTATGTTTTTCAGGTCATGACCCTACCTACCCTAGCCCCACAAAAGGCCTAACATCCTCTTACATCATCAATTATCATTTTTATATCATAATTTATTCAACACCGACAATATAACCAGAGTAGTTGGGTATCATGAATGTGAAGGTCATCAAGATGATTCCATCCTCCTACAAAAAATGCCCCCCACCCCATAGTGCCAAATCATCACTAGGAATCTGCACCAATAGTGCTTTCATCAAAGGATAGGTACTACCACCAAATAAACCATCCCTAGATACTATTTATAAAGTGATAGTGGAGAAGAGGGATAAATCGGTCATTTGTTCCATCATCATACTAGATATTGGGGAAAACACCACCCAAAACATTTGTGCACACTACGTAGTACACAACACTAGTGGGGTGTATATAGAAACAACATTAAAATAAAAATATAATAGATAGCACACAATAAAAATGCAAAGGCTTTAAATCTAACTCTACTAGAATACCCACAACACCACCACATCACCATATGTTATCCACCACCAACTACTGACACCAACAAACACAACATTACCAAAAGAAACATCCTCACACATAGCCTACAATTCCTTTACTTCATTCAAAAATTATTCAATTCTATATTCACAAGTTATTTACCAAGTTCCAATTATTTAACTGTTAAATTCAATATTTAAAAACAACCTACTCTCATTGACACCCCATGTTTAATTTACCCATTTCATGTCTCATTAAAAACCATTTATTATCATTTGTTTCATTAATAAATTCCTAGAAATTATTTTCAATCAAAATTAATTTTTTTTCTCAGCCCATTCCACACTCATTTTATCATTACTAGCCACATCCTAAAGCAATCAGGTAACTACCAAACAATCCAAAATATAAAAATATGTTTTTCTCTCCAAAATTACACCACATATCACTCTTATGTCATCTCCACTACTCAAACATCTCACATAAATAGTTATCATCCAAACATGAAAAATCTCCCCAGAATATATCTCATTCCAAAAAACCACAAACCCACTACCTCAACATATCTCACACCAGAGTGGATCACTACCATCACTACAAAAACCCCCATAAGGTTCACACTAAAAACCCAAAAAAACAAGCACAAATATACAAACATTAGTACATCTCATCTTCCATGAAGTACAAAACATTATTTTTAAATGGGTATTAAAAATATTTTTTCTTCTCATTCATGGGTGACTTTTCATAATTCTAGATTCATAAACAATCGGTTTTTTATATAGATATAAGTACTTAACCTTTTGTGTGTGGTGAGTTAATGCAACAAACACACAAGAGATTATATTTCATAGTTTCTAAAACACTCATATGTATCAAAAATTTAGTTGATTCATATAATTACCAATGGGGTTAATAATATCATAAAAAATAACTATAAATAGATGTAAACTCATGTTAGAATGTCCTTTCCCTTCAATTTCAATTCACACAATTCATTATCTTGTTAAGTTAACCCATACTATCAACCCAAGTAAAAACAATAGCATATTTGAACCCCAAATATATAAATTAAAATTTAATAATGAAGATACATTGCCTAAAACAAATATTTCTGAATTCTTTTGTGAGGAAAAAATTAATAAGATATTCCCACAAGATCCGAACTACAACAATATGGTATTATAAACCTAGTACACAATGCTCCCCAATATGAATTTATATATAACATCACCCAACCAAAAAACCCATATCTATTAACCCTAACTTTCATTTGATGGATAATGGAGGAGAAATAAAAAGGTGAAGAGGAAACTAACCCATGATTTATAGAAATGAATATCTTGAGGTAAGGGATCAAAGCTCATGGAAAGGGGGGAAATATCTCTAAAAAATATACCAATCTCTCCTAATATTTAACATAGAAGCATAAAAAATGGTGAGTTTCGGAGGTTCTTGGGAATATATACCAACTAGAATAATTAAAATACCATTTTTCATCACCAATAACCATATTTAGTGTGTTGGGTTTCTCTACAAACCACAGAGCATGTTTAGGTTCTACAGCACAATCACCCCCTCCCCAACTTATTAACACCCATACATTACATACCAAGATGTTACATCATAAAATATGAATATTCATTTCATTATAAAAACATATTCCTAAGGAGCATAAAGGATTATCATCTTTGGAAACATGGTTATTCACGCTCAAATTTACCCAATAGATGAAGGTATAACTTTCCTTGTAGTTTATCTTGGGTTGTCGAATCCAATGAGACCTAAAAAGATACCTAATATACACAACCTATGAGATGGTTTTTTGTCTATGAAGTGGCCAAATTGGTTTTGATTTAAATGGTTTTAAAGAACACTAATAAAACTAAGTGAATTCAATTTAATGAAAATTGGTAGATCATTGGATTTTTCTCGAGGTGGATTGAATGAATTTTACTTCTTTAGTTAATTTTGTTTTTATTAATTTTGGATGAATCCATTCTTCAAAATAACACTACCTTCATCCTTTTCTGGATTGATGAATACTAAACTCAATTAATAATTTTATAAAAACATAGAGAACAAAATTCACGATCTCTACAAGTTATATGGTCATTTTAGTACTTGTATTTTGCTTCCTCAAACACAGTGAAGATGGAGAGTGGAAATAACTGAAGAATGGAAGTCTTAAATTAATAAACGAATTAACAACAATTTTTTCATAAAATAATATTCAATCAACCTTTTCATCTTATTACAATCATCCCATTAATGCTTTATCCCTCCATTTATGGTGTACTCTAAATGTTGGGTGGAAGATGTCTTAAAATAATTGGATTGAAGAAATTCAAACCGCAGAAATAATGAGCACTCATCTGTGTGTGTGAACGAAATTCACACCTATGGGTGAACAAATTCACCCCAATAGAAAGATATCATTTTTATTTTTTATTATAGAGTTTTAATGAAATAAATGGGAAGAATATAAGAGAAATATGTTGATTAAGAACATAGAAATACAAAACGAATCATACATGGAAATTGAAAACATTACCAAGGAACTTTGGAAAAATAACATTACATCAAAATAAAACAAGATATCTTTTTCCCCTCACCAACACTTACTTAAATAGGAAATTGGGAAGCCTTTTTCCAAGCCTCAATCAATTTATTCCCAATTCTTAAATTAATTGAGGCCTTAGAGTGGTGGAACGTAGTGGAGAAATTAATTCCCTTCTTGACTTTTTATCCTCCTTGTCTCCCCGGAAAAGATCATCATGTATGGGCATGCATGTCACAAAATCATGGTGGGCCATAAAAGACTCGTTTCTATCACCATATGAATTATTAATGTCTATAAAATTTGGATCTATTTGGAGTTTTTATCGGTAGTTATGGCCGCTTTAGTGGGAGAACATGCTTGATCCTAGATTCTGTCCCAGATTTTGATATCCTATTTTGGCCGCCTTAATAACCACCAATCTTGAATTAGCACTATCGCATGGATAATTATTTTTTACTATACATGTATTCAAGAATCCCATGAAATTTGGGCTTCATTGGGCCTGTATTGTGGGCCTCACATTCTCATTAGTGGGACGGTGTCCAATCGGCCTTCTCCAGAATTGTTTCCTTTCATCGCCAAATATCCCCATCATCATTTATGAATCCTCCATTGATACCTGAATTAATAATGTTCCTATTGAAGTTCATATATGATTACCAAAATATAAATTTAAAATATGGAGAATTACATTCCTTAAAATCAGAATAATCATTGGACCTAAATTGATGTACATTAGGCATGAAGTGCACAAATGATGAGAATGGATGCTCAAAATTAAAATCCACTAACTCGGGCCCATAATATCAAAAATTAAAATTTAATACCATTAAAATGTAATTAACATATGTTTTTTTATTGGATAATCACCCCCCCCCCCCAACTTGATATTTTCTTGCCCCAAGAAAATAATTCGAGATTATATTCGAATTCTTGTTTCAAACACATTATAACAAAGAGTGCTCACAATGTAAACTACACACAAATATATCTTTATAACCTATCAAAATAATTTAAAACTAAATAAATTTAAAAGCATTTACAAATCCCATTCCTTTAATCCAATCCATCATCATAATTCATCCAGCACGATTAAGTTAAATGATGTGTTGTGAATCACAATAGATATGAGGATTCATTTTCATTCAATGTTGAAATCATGGAAGCGCTAGGTGGAATCAAATTTAGTCCTAATATGAGTATTCATCATTTGTTTTTTTATTTTTATTTTTGAAATGATGTTATAGCAATTGATATTTTAGTTAATCAAATTAACCCATGTAGCAAGACTTTGCCGATGACACCCAGGCTCAAAGGCCTTAGGGCACCAAGTGAAGCCCACATACTTGGGAATCATATCAGGTTAACTTGGTCGAAAACAAAATCATATTACCATAAATAGATATAGAGTGAAAAACATATGGCTAGATAACTCTAAAGTCACGATCTACATGTGTCGGAAGCCCCAAATTTTATCAATCCATTTCTCAACATGCAAATTTTTATTTTAATTTATTTCTATTTATTAATTTTTTTTGAATGCTCATATTATTCATAAAAATCAAACCAGCCTATGTTATTTATTATGGGACCCCGAGAATTCAAATTAGTAACCCCACAGTCTAGAGGACATGCATTTTGGCATTTTGATTTAATAAATGAAAATAAAAATGATGAAAATTATCATTGGACAACCAACCTTCCAAAATCAATGCTGGTAAACTTAATAATGAATTAAAATAAATTTCAAAGAAATAAAAAATATTTTCTATGTAGTTTTAATGTGAGAAAATATGTTATTATATTGATGATAACGTAATTTTACTTCTTTATTCATTTTTTTTAACAAACATATTATTTCCACCCCCCCCCCAATTAGAAAGAAACTATCCCTAGTTTCTTAAAATGAAAAGAAAGGAGAAAGTGGGTGGGGGGAATTAGTTGGAAAGGGCAAGGAACAAGTTCACCTTGTGGATTCAGAATGATAATTGTGGTTCTCTCAAATCACCCTTTGTTCTCATGAGAGATGTATGAACCTCCTTGAATGAATATGTATCAACCCAAATAGTCCCTGAACCAAACGAACAAGAATTAATGAAAAAAACAAACAACTTAACAATTTAGTTAATACCATGTCTCGTCATTTATATGGTTTTCCTTTTATTTTTGTTTTTTTAAATCAAACTGATGATACATTGTCTTATTTTTAATTTCTAGGTAAGGTAGTACTCAGGGATCACACCGCATGACATGAATGAATATAGTGCTCCCCTTTCATACCCATCCATACTCATAAGAGAAGAACTTGTCAACATTATGAGGTAGAATAAATTTATATCAAAATGTTCCACTAGTCCTATAGAAAGTTTATCAAACTACAAATTGATTAAAAATTTTAAAACCATGGGTTGACTCTCATGTTGTGATTTGTTTAACGTAGTTAGCTCAACATAGACACCTAATTGATTAATTATTTTCATCATCGAATGTAGGTTCACATGATTATCTCTTAACTTCATGTTTTTTGGAATGGTTCTATGAATGGTTTGCCTATATGAACATTAACATTAAATGTTTGATCGTTGGTGGGATCTTGAATTTCCACAGCACCATGGGGGTACACCTTATGCACTATGTATGGATCTGACTATATAGACCTCAATTTTCCTGGGTGTAAGTGAAGTTTAGAATTATACAAAGAATAGGTTTTCCCGTTTTAATTTTTTTGGTATTAATATTTGTAGATTGGTAGGCTTGTACTTTATCTTTATTGATCCTTGAATTTTCATACTTCATTTTCTTAATTGACCAAAATGACTTATGTTCAATCTTCACTGGAAAATGGAATGATTTACCATAAGCCAAACTATATAGGGACATTCCTAAAATGGTTTTATATGCGGTTCGAAAGGCCCAAAGAGCATCTAAGAGTTTTCTTGACCAATATTTCCAAGATGGATTAATAGTTTTCTCAAGAATTTGTTTGGTTTCTCGATTAGCTAAATTAGCTTGGAAATTGGTCTTTGGGTGGTAATAAGTGGACACTTTGTGAGAAATTCCATACATTTCCATGAGTGCTGAGAATGGATGATGGAAAAAATGAGTTCCACGATAACTAATGATAGCCCTATGAATTGTAAATCTAGAGAGGATGTTTTCCATGAGAAAGATAATCACAATTTGATGATCGTTGGATTTTTTAGGAATGGTCTCAACCCATTTGGATACATAATTGATAGCTAAAAGGATGTATATATTTCCATATATTTTGGGAAGGGGCCCATGAAATAGATTCCCCAGTAGTCAAAGATTTCAGTCACTAAGATGAGAGTGAGTGGCATTTGATTCCTTTTTGTAATGGACCCTACTTGTTGACACCTATGACAGCTTTGACAAAATGTGTAGGAGTCCCTTGAGAGGGTGGTCTAGAAGAGACCACATTAAAGAACCTTAGCAGAAGTTTTGTGTAGAGGAAAAGTGACCTCCACACGCCTCACTATGAAATAATTTAAGGAGTGAATATTGTTTAGATTATGGGAAACATCTCCAAATGACTTGGTAAAGGTAGAACTTATTGAGGTATGGATCATCAAACACATAGTGCCTAACATCATAAAATAATTTCCTTATAGCTTGAGTCTCCAAGAATTTTGGAAAGACCCCTATAACTAAGAAGTTTTCTATGTCAGCATACCAAGGGCATTCACTCATAGAGTATAGGTATTCATTATGGAATGAATCAGACACTGGGTGGTGAGAAACTTTTTCATTGAATTATATCCTAGAGAGTTTCTTAGCTAAAACATTTCCAACACCCTTTTTTCCTTGATTGTGAGGTCAAATTCTTGTAATATAAGGACCCACCTAATTAGTCTAGCCTTAGAATATTTTTTTTGGAAGAGTTATTTCAATGCATAATGGTCAGCGAACACATTGATCGGGGATCCTAGGAGGTTGGACCTAAACTTCTCTAAGGAAAACACAATAGAAAGTAACTCCATTTAATTGGTGGGGTAGTTGATTTGGGGAACATTTAAGGATTTCCTTCCATAATCAATGACATAAGAAGTATTATCACAGCATTTTACTAACATAGATTCTATAGCAAATTCACTGGCATAACACATAAGTTCATAAGGAAGATTCCAATTTGGAGATTTCATAATGGTATGAGAGGTGAGAGAGGATTTGAGGGTTGAGAATGAACCCTCACAGCTTTCTGTCCAAACAAATGAATCATCCTTTATTAGGAGAGCACAAAAAGGATAGAAGA
Organism: Viscum album; assembly: GCA_963277665.1. Taxonomy (NCBI): domain Eukaryota; kingdom Viridiplantae; phylum Streptophyta; class Magnoliopsida; order Santalales; family Viscaceae; genus Viscum; species Viscum album. The sequence goes on from OY728146.1 coordinate 326,636,983, forward strand.
TTGAACTAAAGTCCTTGACGAATATTCTATTGAAACCATCCTGTCTTAATAAATACCTCACTTCCTTAATAGTTTCGGGTGATGGAAGGTGATGAATTATTTCAACCTTTTCTTTATCAACTTCAATTCCCCACCTGAGAATATATAGCCCAGGACTAGTCCCTATTTAACCATGAAATGGAATTTTTCCCAGTTTATGACTATATTCTTTTCTTCATATCTTGACAGGACTCTCTCCACATTCCTCATACATCCCTCAAAATTATCCCCAAACACATATAATTCAACAATTAAGTCCTCAAGAAAATCCACTACTATTTCTGAGTAGATCCCCATCATGCACCGATGGAAGGCTCTATGGGCATTTCATAACCTGAAGGCCATGCCTTTGAATGTAATGGATCCTAATGGACATGTGAATGTAGTCTTCCCTAGATATTCTAGTGAGACCTCAATTTGATTATACCTCGAGTACCCATCTAAGAAATATTACAAGGTGTGACCTGTGACTCTCTCAAGGAATTTCTCAATGAACGGTAAGGGGAAATTGTCCTTATTTTTAAATGAGTTTAGCTTCCAATAGTCGATGTAGAATCTCCAGCCACTACTCATCCTTGTTGGAATAATCTCCTTATCCTTATTGGTTATCACTATGATTCAATCCTTTTTTGGAACTTCTTGGATTGGGCTGACCCACTCACTCTCATCTATGGTATATATGATACCGGATTTTAACAATTTCATAAGTTCTTTTCTCAATACTTACATGATATTAGTATTGAGTCTCCATTGAGGTTGATGACATAGCTTTGAATCAGATTCTATAACAATCCTATGAGTCCTGATAAGTGGGATAATCCTAGGAATATCATATAGGGTCCAACCAATGGATTTCATATGTTTCCTAAGGATATATAGAAACATCCTCTGATAATTGGATTCAAGAGAAGAATAAGTGACAATAGGATGTGTTTGATTGTCCCCTATGAAGGTATACTTGAGTGCAGCAGGAAGTTCCTTCAATTCAAGATCAGGTTCGTTCAAAATTTCTACAGGAGTCTGGGACATTAGATCAAGATCGATTTGGATTCCTAGAGTTTTAGATAGAATTGAATCCCAATGTGTTGGAGTTTCATCAACAATATTCATATGATCGGATTTAGGGATGGATGTTTCATTGGTCTTCAGGAAAGTGGTTTCCTAAGAGGTTTAAGAAATTGTTGGACCCAAGACTTCATCATAAGAGAAATTTGAAAATGAATCAATCCAAGGAGATAAACTTCATTCATGTGAACAAAGGAAGTCAATCACGTCCTGACTTAAACATCCATCAAATATTCCTTGATGTTCAATGGATTCATTATCAATGCTTCCTATCATGTTTACTTCAAGAATATCCTCATAATCCCCTATTTGTGAGCTTTCATTATAGACGTTCAAGTCTAGACTCATGTTTCCAAAGGTGTTGTTCATGTTCCCATTTCGAACTCGAATAACATAGTTGATTGTTGCAAGGAAAGGACAAACAAGGATGATTGGGGTTTGTTCCTTATTTCCTATGTTTGGATGGTTTTCAAGGACAATGAAGTCAGCAGGGTAGACAAATATTTCATCCTTTACCATAACGTCCTTTAAAATCCACTTTGGAACCCAAATTCTACGATCAGCAAGATGAAGTGTGATGGATGTGGTTAGGAGCACTTCTAGGCCTAACTGGAAGTACACAGCATAAGGTATGATATTGAAAGTAGCAGCTAGGTCACACAAGGCCTTGACAACATAGCTCTCTCCTAGATCAACATTGATGTAATAGAAACTCAGGTCTTTGAACATAGGAGGAATTGTTCCATGAATGGTGGTACTCACATTAGAAACCAGAAGGAATTGGTTTTTATGTGAAAATTTTCTCGTAAAAGTGAAAAGTTCTTTAAGGAACTTTTATTAGGATGGTATGGTTTTTATTGCATCGTGAAGGGGAATGTTCAACTTGAATTGTGAGAATATTTTCCTCAATGTTTCACTCAATTCATGTATGGTTTTACCCCTCATGCATTGAAGAAATGGTGCAGATTGTGGGGTTGTTTTTTGAAGAGTTATTTCTTGGAAAATGTTTTCATGTTTTTCGGTTTGATCATTTGGTTCATTTGAATATTCATCCAAGTTTGAATCTTTAGATGGGTTATAAATTAGTTTTCTAGGTTTCTCAATTGATTTCCCACTTCTCAAAATAGTTATAGCCTTTAGTTATTCATGAGTTGTTTGAGGGAAACTTGACTCTCCCCTTACTGTTTGTGGTGGAATGGCTTGTGTAAAAATAGGTGACCTTTTAATTTTTATGTTTTTAAGGTGTTGTTTTAAGGAATAGACTTCTGAGTACATCCTTTCCATTTGTTTTCATAGTTGTTCTAGTAGGCTTTGTAGAACAGTTTGAGTTGGTGATTGAGAAGATTGGTCTATCCCATGGATATATTTTGGAGGTGGGATGGTTTGTTGAAAATTGACCGGTAGCTATTGGTATTGGATATGTTGGGTTTGGAACTTATATGGGTATGGTAGTTCTGATGGGGGTATGGATTTTAACCCCATGGTTGGCTAGGTTTTTGTTTATCTTTCCAGCGGAAGCATGGGTGGTCATTATACCTCAGCTTAAAGGTGTTTTGGTATTGAGGATTTTAAAAGTTAAAAGCATTTACTTTCCCTGGGGGACCTCTTAAAAGAAAATCCTTGATGGATTGAATGGTTGGTAAATTGTCTGTCTTATGGTGATGTTTGTCACAAATTGTGAAAATAGGGTCTACAGTTTGGATTTCATGGATTTTTCTAAGGTCTATCTCTTCAACCTTCCTAGATAGTGATGCAAGTTTATCCCTAAGGCTTTCCTCTTCTCTAAGTGTATGAATTCAATTAGTTCTCTGTGGCTTTTCAAAATAAGGTGAAGTTATCCATTTTTGGTTCTGTTCATCAAGGCTTTCCAGATACTCGTAAACATCATTTGGGGATTTTTTTTTAAGGGTTCCATTACACATGATGTCAAGGAATTGTTTTTTCCCTAGGCACAACCCTTCATAAAAAATTCTCACTTATTCAGGTATAGAAAAACCATGATGTGGAACGATGTTTAGGGTGTATTTGATCCTCTCCAAAGTTTCATAGAATGACTCAACCTCTTTTTAAGAAAATTTTTTAATGCAATTTTAAGTGAAGTTGTTTTGTGAGGAGGGAATTATATTTTCATGAATAATATTTTAAATTGGTCCCATGAGTGGATTGATGTAGATATCAAGTTATTTATCCAATTTTAACTCCATACATCAATTTAAATGGAAACATCCTCATAATAGATAATTCTAGTTGATGTGAGGGACACATGGTTTCTATAATGTCCATGAACACCTTAACATGAAGGTAGGGAATATAAGACTCCATCCTGTGAAAGGTTGGAAGGTGGTTTAGGACATGGGGTTTAAATATGTAATTAGTATCTCCTAGGGAATTGTGTATAATCTATAAGGAATCATTGTTCCAAGATAGAGTGAGGTAGTCGTTCATGTTTTGATCTACTACATTCCCTAGGTTTGGAGCTTCTTGATTTGGGTTTCCCATTTGATTTCCCCCAGGATTTACAATTTGATTTCTTGGAAGACCCTCCATTATAATTCATTCACTTTTTTATTCTGGAGTATCAAGAATATTATGATCTAATAGAAATAATCCCCTAGGTTCACTTGACTCCCCTATCTTAGGAAATTTCACCCAAACTAGTCTGTTTGAATTATCATAGGTGTAGGCAGACATGTGAAAAAATAAAAAAAAACAAGAAGGGGACAAGATAAGAGATCCTGGATGAGAATAGAATAATAGGGGTGATTAAAGAATTTTAAGGTCTAAGGTCCATATTTGGTACCTATAAATGGTTCCAAAATTTGATTCTAGCTCAAATTTACCCAAGAGATAAAGGTAGAACAGTCCTTGTATTCTAGCTTGGGTTTTCGAATCCACTGAGACCTAAGAAGATACCTAAGATACACAACCAATGAGATGGATTTTTGGATATGAAGTGGCCAACTTCGTTTTGATTTTAGATGGTTTTAAAGGACACTCAGAAACCTAAGTGAAGTCAATTTAATGAAAATGGATTGATCTTAGGATTATGCCTGTGGTGGATTGAATGAATTTTACTTCTTTAGACAATTTTGGTTTTATTAATAATGGATGAATCAATTCTTCAAAATAACACTACCTTCATCATTTTCTAGTTTATTGCTAACTAAAATAAATTAATAATATCCTACACACTTAGATAACGAAATTCATGATCTCTCCAAGGAATATGGTCATTTTAGTACTTGGATTTAGCTTCCTAATATAGAGTAAAGATGAAAAGTGGAAATAACTGAAGAATGGAATTCTTAAATTAATTAGTCAATTAACAACAATTTTTTTATAAAAGAACATTAAATCCAGCCTTTGAATCTTCCTACGATCAACATATTAAATTTTTATCCCTCTATTTATGGTATACTCACAATGGTGGGTGGAATATGGCTTACAAGAATTGGATTGAAGAAATTAAAACTGCAGAAATAACGAGCACCCCTCCGTGTGTGTGAATGAAATTCACACCTATGTGTGAACTAATTCACCAAAACATAAAGATATCATTTTTCTTTGTGATTATAGAGTTTTAATAAAATAAATGAGAATAATATAAGAGAAAGATGTTGATTAATACCATATAAATACAAAAAAGAAACTGACATGGCAATTGAAAACATTATAATGGAACTTTGGCCTAATAACATTACATCAAAAAAACAAGATATCCTTTCCCTCTCACCACAACTTTCTTAAATAGGAAATTGTGAATCCTTAGAACGAGCCTCAATAAATTTACGCCCAATTATTAAATTAATTTAGGAAATAGGGTGGTGGAAAGTAGTGAATAAATTGATTCCCTTCTTAACTTTTTATCCTACTTGTATTCCCTGAAATGATCATCCTATATGGGAAAGCATATACCCGAATATCGATGAGACATAAAAGAGCCTTTTGTGTCCTCAGCTTTTTTCTAGACGTCTATAAAATGTGGGACAATTAGGAGTTGTGGATCGGGAGTTCTGGCCGATTTAGTGGGATAACATTCTGGGCGGTAAATTCTTGCCCAGGTTTTGATATTCAATTTCGGCCGCCTTAATAACCACCATGAATCTTTAATTAGCACTAGATCATGAAAAATGAGTTGTTCCTCTACAAGTCTTATAACATCCCACGAAATTGGGGATACATTGGACCTATATTGTGGGCCCCACATTCTTATTAGTGGGCTAGTATTCAATCTTCCTTCTCCAGAATTGTTTCCTTTCATCTCCAAAAATCCTCATCATCCTTTATGAATCCTCCAATGATCCTTGAATGAAAAGGTACATATTAAAGTGTTGATACATTTCCCAAAATATAAAATTCAAATATGTATAATTACATTCCTTAAAATAATATGAATGGTTGGGCCTAAATTGGTGTACATTAGGCATGACGTGCAAAAATGATGAGAATGGATGTTCAAAATTAAAATCCACTAACTCAGGCCCATGAGATCAAAAATGAAAATTTAATATTATTACAATGTAATTAAAATATTAGTTTTTATTGGCTAATCACATGGATACCTAAAAAATCGATTTATAAGTGAACTACATCATCTCATAATGTGTCGTTCATGAATAGAAGACTTCTTAGACATATCATATAAATTATATATCTTCATAACCAAGGAATAAAATTCATAATAAATGGAATAATTAGAGTCTAATTGAGTGTAAAAAATATATATATTAATATAACATGTGGATAAGGGTATGAGGACTTGATAGGGACATTTCAATACCATATCTCACATATCAATGATTTTAAACTAGGACCAAGGCATAAATATTGTAATTTTATATGACATTAATCATAAAGGAATCAAAGAAAATGAGTCATGAAAAAAAATAATTTTCATAAAACATAGATTTAAGGAATACACATAAGAATATTAAATCTTATATCAAAGATACCCACCAATATATTCATAACATGTTTGGCTTGGGCTAACCATCTGTATACCAGATCTGGTCTTGGGATAACCTCCCATCAACTCTCTTATTTTATGCTTGGGATAACCTCTTATTTTAGTCTTGGAATGACCTCCAGTGTAAACTTTTGTTTATAGTTTATCCAAACATCTCGTGTAACCTCTTTTTTCAGACTTAGGATATCCTCTCATATACCCTCTGGTTTTGGGCATGGGATAACCAATCTTTTAAACATTCAGATAATTGGACATAAATTATTATCCAATGAATTAGAGGGATATATATCTCAGACTCATCACATAATATATAAATTTTTGTTTCATATTATCATAAAACATTCATCATATCAAAACTGATGAAAAGTAAATGGGTTTCATAAATATTTCATCATAACATAACACATGAAATAGATACGGGTTTCTTCAAAATCATTTCATCATAAATATAAATCTTCCATAGAGGAAATAAGGATTGTATAATTGGATTATATCATTAGTAAAATATAGGTAACAATAATATTTTTTAATTAATTAATTGAAATTTCATAAAAATATCATTAAAACATTTTTGAGGAAAATATCATTTCCATTTTTAAATCACCTCTTTAAAATCTAAAAGGCTACCAAATATTATTGAAAAAAATTATTTCAAAAAAAATTGAAATTTTTTAAAAAAAGGTTCGAAAAATTGATTATTCATGGTGGTAGAAAATTTCATTAATATAATACACATAAAAACAAATATTCCTTTCAAATTTTCAGTAAAAAAGTCAAAAGTACCATGTTCACAAAATAACCGGATAATTTCTTTGAATTTTTTTTAAACTAAAACAAGGATAAAATTTTATTTAAAAAATATTTTTATAATAGAAAAAAACATATATTTAAAATATTATTAGAAAACATGAACATGGAACAGAAATTATTTCCACCCGAAGAGAGAAATAAAGTCATTTTTTATTAAAAATAGTATTTTGGAATCCTTGGTTCTCAAAGATAGGAAAATGAAATTAAAAAAATTATTATCTAGAAATAACTAGAGGATAATAAAATTTGTGAACTTATTGAGAGGCATATCATACTATTTCATCATCATAAACTTAATCATAAACAATTTTCATAAATAATTAGGTTATATCATAAAACCATAACAACTTTAGTAACATTTGAATCAAAATACCCATAAAATAATAGCATTAAATGAAACATTCATGAGAATAAATAAATTTAGCATATAACATATCAATGGGTATTTATAGGCACCTCATAAAATAATATAGGTTCATAACAAAGAATATTCCCTGAAAAAGACAATTTGCGACAATAATTCCTTACCTCAAGTCTTGATTATATACAAACATGTTCACACCACCTATATAATAAATATAATTTTATTAAAAATCTAATAAATAACAAAAAATAATATATATCATACCATATATGATTTACTTATAACCATTTATCCCCCATTTATCAACAGTTCCTTGTTAAAATCATGTTTTTGGTAATAACTGCTTCGTTTTTCAGGTATGTTTTGGTTTTGTAGTTTTAGTACATTTAATTTTATCAGGGTTACATTATAACCATAATTTAAAAAAATATTTAAATATAATATATATTCATTATATCTGTATTTATAGTTTTTAAATTATATATATAATGAATTAAACCGTTCATGGAGACAGTAGATCATATGTTTCCAAAAACATTGTTTCTATTTTCTCATGGAATGAAATGAAATAAAGGTAAATAATATGTCCAATTTACAAAATAATTTATATTTCATATATATTCATTAAATATATAATTATTTCCATACATTTAAAAATAAAATGAAAAATGTATCACATCACTTCATGCAGGCATTAGCCCACATATAAGCACGAGTGAAGTGAGCATCTTTTACTGACTTGGATGGTAATAGGGTAGTTGTTTTTATTATAGTTAAAGAATTATAATTATGTAATAAATGTCATATACATATTTTAAATACATCATTATCTATATCTATAATAGGTTGTGATAGAAAATGAATTACATCGACTCATCGGTTAGTAGACCATCGTACACACGATTGACGATTTCATTTCCTGTTTGATGGAGGGGGATGGATATATGCTACGAAATTATCATAATAAAACCTAGTTATATGGTTGATTATTATGTTATAATATAATTATATTTTTATAATATTTCATGTATGTAAAATAATAAACAAAACCAAAAACATATAGTGAAAAATTATACCTCTTCTTCGGAGAGCCTCTTTAGATTTATACCTAAAGCCTTTCTAGGAAGGTTCCCTTATAAAAATAAAGAATATGGGACATTTATAGGGAATTAGTTAATATATTTTTTTCATGAATTTTACAAATGAACATTCTATTGAAATGTGAATATGAAGGGGGAGGGGTACCCTTTTATAAGTGGGGGGAGGACACACTTGGAATTTTTTAAAATGTTATATTTATACCCACGTTTTAAAGATGCAAAAAAATAAAAAAATGAATAATAATAGACACTTGTATTACATAAGGTATAAATATATATATATAATAGGATTAAACAATTTTTTATGTCATTTTAAACCTTATATATTTATTTTAACCCCTCGGTAAACCTGTTTTAACTTCAATCGCTATAATTAATTTTTACTATTTTTAATATTCATTACTACCAAAAAATAAGTTGAGGTTGTTATGTAATTTTTAATTATGATGATTAAAAATATGGAATATACTTATCAAAATTTAGTTCACAAAATTTGAAGATTTAATTTTATAATTAAACCCACATAAGTGAGGAAAAACAAATTTTCCCAAGAGAAAATTTCTATATGTAAAAAACGTTTTAATATAAAAATTATGTGTTAAATTATATATAATGGCATAAATTGGATTAATTATAACATATTTTAAATAATTTTACCATTAAACCATTTTAAAACAAAATATAACTTTGTACATGATTTAAATGAAAAATCATTTTTTAATAAGAACCATTATTTTAATATTCACTAAAAATAATATTTTTAGAAAAATCTATAAAATTCAACTAAATATGATTTTTAAATGGGTATTAAAAACATGTTTTTAATTTTTTCAAATTCATTTTCAAAATTTTTAAATTTTTAATTTTTTAATTTTAATATTTGTTCACAAAAATCATTAAATATATTTTTTGAGAAAAAAGTTTTTTTGCAGTATATGAAGACTTTACTAAAATATTGGTAGTATTTAATAAACATGATTCCATTATATAAATCCACTAGATTTAATTTTAATAATGTGGTTCTTCATTTTCATACGTACAAGTTTAACATCTAGGTGATAATAGTCATGTTAAAATAATATTATTAATAGAATGTTGTGGTTTGTTAAAACTCAATGTTGTATATAACTGAAGAAATTGATGAAATTAAATTTATTTGAGTTAAAGTCATTAAAACTCATGATGTTACATTTTAACCCCATTAAAATGAATTTCTATCTTTAAATTTCTCACTCTAAAATAAAAAAATGGGGACACTTCCACCTCATTATATCCTCTGGTTCCCATGTATGTTCTTCAATTTGGAGGTTTTGCCTCAAAATATTGACCAAGTGAGTGGTCTTATTTCATAAAACATTCTCTGTACGATCTATAATCTCCACTAATTTTTCACACCCCAAGCGTCCATGGTACGCTACACTTTGAATAATACAATAGTGTGTGTTGTACGCAACTTCGAGTTCTTACAAAACACAACCAATCAAACTAGCCGTTATAAATAGTAATACATAGTTTCTGAAATTTTATATATTTTATCCTTCCAAATGGACTTCATTTTTGGATTTGTAATATCAAAATTAGGTTATGGTGAATTTTTATATTTTTCTGAGAACATTAACTTTTTTATGAATAGTGAAAAACACTAAGTTATAGTTTAAAAAATAATTTTTATTTAAATAATTGTTTATTTTATTTAAATTTATATTAGGTAAAAATAGATAAATTATACATATATAAATTCAATTTAATTCATTAGAGTTAGTTTATAATAATTGTTTAGATATATAAAAATTTTATTGAACTTTTTACGGTCTTTTACCCACCTCCTAGGAGCATTTTAAAATTTACATAAAACCTAATTTTTACCACTTCTGTGAGTTGAATTTAAAAAACCTAGAGACACAATTGATATCATTAAGTAAACTGTGGTTCAATAAGATGAAAATAATTTTTAGTGAATAGTAACTTTTTACGTTTATTTACCATGGTTAAAAGTAAATAGGGTAATTAAGGGTAAAAATGATATTATTATTACCATAAAACATGTCCTAATTCTATTGGATAAGTATAATTCGACCAAAAAAACCTTAGGAATAAAATTTGAACATCTTTGGTCCACTTTGATTAGATTAGGACATTTATTATTATTTAATTCAAAGAAGAGTTAAAGGAGTTAAAATCAAAGTTTAATAACTAAAACATTTTTTATATAGGGTTACACATAAGATAAATTAGACTATAAATCTTAATTAGAAATATAAAATATTTCCTACATGATGGTATTTTATTTATATTTTTTATACATTAAATAATTTAATATATTTATGACACAATGATGATGCAGTAATTACCTAATTAATGAAATATTAAAATAATTGCTATTATAAAAATTAAAATAAATGTAATTTGAGACTTTTTATGAATTAAAATAATTTTATACGTTAATATGACATATTAGGGTCAGTTAGATGAATTTTTTTTGAAGTAATAATGCTGTTATTAATTTAGCAAAAACATAATACCAAATAGTGTCAAAATTGACATAAAAGAGTTCTTAAAAAAAGTATTAAATTTTTAATTGATATTCTATTCCTACATATTTTTGGTTCAGCCAAAAGACTTATATAATGATAGGTGTATCATTAATTAACCACTTTGGGTTCTTTTGGAAGTATATCATATGTTAATTAACCATATATTATAAAAATACAAAAATACATGGTAAATGTCAAACTATTTAACTAAGAGTTAAATCTAAAAGATAAGGTTAATATAGTAACTCAAACCTGTCAAAAACCTATAGTTTGAGTGGAGTTTGACCCATATCCACCTTATCCTTCAAATAATCCATTTTTCAGCCATTAGAAACCGAAATTTATTCTAATTTAAAATAATATTTCTAGCTTTTCCTAAGGTGACCATCACCCCTCTTATAAAAGGGAACTCCCCCTTACCTCAAATTAACACATTCAAGGCCTTTTGTCTCTACCAAACTCTTCCCAAATACCCTCTCAACTGTCCTACATTCATCCTAGAGGCCTTATTTTAGTCATAAATCTAACCTAAAGAGCACTTTTGATCAAATCAAATGGAAGAACCCAAAGAAGAGGTAAATATTTCATCACCTCGTTCAAGTTCTTTTCTTCTTCCACTTCCGGCTTCTTTGTTGTTTCCATTCTAAAATAATAAATCCAGTATATTATATATAATGTGATGTTATTATAAATATGGTAAAACAATATTTATTATTCTATCCATCCTTTTAATGAAATTTCCCCATACGTGCGTACGTACGGTTTACCGTCTCCACGTCATGCTGTAATTGTTATTCAATACATTATTATTAGGATTTGTATAATAATGATGTGTAATTTATGTAAATAATAAATATAACATGATAATGATTATGTATATATTATATACCATCAAATTATATATTATTTTAATATTAAAAGAATGATATTGTTGCTCATGCGTAAGTACGGCTTACCGTCTCCATGTCGTGGTGTAATTGTTATTCAATACATTATTATTTGGATGGGTAGAATAATGATTTGAAATTTATGTAAATAATAAATATATAATGATAATTATTCTTTATATATGATATACCATCCAATTATATATTATTTTTATATCAGAAGAATGATATTGTCGCTCATTTGTACGTATGGATTACTGTCTCCACGAACGCGATGAGATTCATTCCCCATCGAATCCATTCAAGACTAATTTTCATTTGATGATTAATAAAAATGTTTAAATACTTGATATCATTCTAGATATGAATAAGATAAATCCCATCCATCACAAATATGACTCAGATAACAAATAATATAAAGTAAAATGAATCCGTTAACACCCAAAACAATGATAATAATAAGATATTGTTAACAAAGAAATGTTAAAAGATCATATATGATATCATACTAATTTATATGATTATTGTATAATTTAATAACAATTATTTTACCATTATATATGAGGTTAACCTACCCTCGACCAAGGAAAATTACAAGGCAAATGTTAATTCTACAATCTCTTCATTATCTGATTTTGTTTATACGTTATTATCTACTGCGACATCTTTATCATCCACATCCAAGTTTATTAAAAATGTATTTCAAAAAATTCTTAATATTTTATTGACTATGAGTTAAAGTAATTTATACCCTTGTTTGAATTTTATAAGATGTTTATAAAGTAATCTTTCCTTCTTGTTTCAAACAAGTTACTTTTTGACCTTTTCGACAAATTTAAGGTAAGAATGTTTTTTTAACATATATGGCGGGTGTGACTATTTTATGCCATTATAACATCATTGAAGCTTCCCATAAAATATTATAAGAATATTTTCAAAATAAATTTTTTCTTTTATAATTATATGACTTTTAAATGATTTCAAAATAGAAAGAGATATTTCTCAAAAATATGTTTTGATTTCATCTATGTCAACATCTTTTGATGGATTGTAAGCTTATTTAAGTTGATTTATTATGATACAAAACTTCCATATTTTATTGAAGGTTTTGTGATATGTTTGACTGTGGATGTGCTATTTTTATACCATTCATGTTTTATGAATAACTATTTACATTTTTTATTCTTGTTTTAATTTGAATGTTTATGTTATGTTTAAGCCTTTTCATATGAGGAATTCATTGGACTTAGTAAGTGATGGGTGGAGCCCTACATAGCTCCTCAATGCATCGGTAGGTATCATGAGACAAACTAGTGTTGTAAGAACCTGGTTCTTAGTTTTGAGGTATGGGCTTCTTCTTTTTCCTTTTCCTTAAGTGTTTTTGAGAAAATATGGAAAATAGGGGAAAATCCTGAATTTTAGAACTACACGTCGTGTACTTTTGGCTGTGTTGGGATGAGTACACGGGGCGTGTAGCCATGTCGGCGATGAGGGTTGTAGGAACTGACTACACGCCATGTAGTGTTACCTTACACACCGTGTAGTCAGTCGGTAGGCTTAAACAGTAAGGCGGTGGAGCAGCCGCTAGCAGGGTGATAGTACATGTCGTGTACTCAAGAGTACATGCCGTGTACTCAGGTCGACGGATGAACAGTGTGCCGGTGCCGCTAAATGAATAGTTAAATGAAATAAGTACACGTCGTGTACCCAAAAGTACATGTCATGTACTTTGTTTTTTTGGCTTAAAACAGGCAGGAGCCGCCTCATTTGTCAGAGGAGGCGTTTGAGCCATTTTGGAGCCAAGGAGGACGGCCGACCCTTTAAAGATCCTCCGGGAGTTCGTCTGAAATCCGATTCGGCTTCGGACGATCTCGTTGGAACCATACGGGTAATCCATCTCCTCTCATAGTACCGTTCTTACTAATTCTTTCCCGAAGGGAAGTTATTTACGTTTGAATGTGTTTTGTTCTTCCTCAGATCTACCCCGTTCTTGGGCGTTTCTGGAGTCGGCGTTCGGGTACAACGTTCGTTGGCATATAAGGTAGGTGTCTTTGTGTTTATTTTCCAACTGTCATGCGTTTTTGTACATTTTTTAGCTAGGAACCCATGTTGGGGTGTCGTGTGGCTGAGGTCGTTGCTATATTTAATGCCTAGAATTGCATAGCTGATTAAATTGTGATAATAAAATGCTGGTTGGGATCTTTGCTTGGATTCGGAACCACCCCGGGGGTGTGTTTCACTGTTTAGTCATTTTTCTGGGATACCCAATGGTATGCCTTCAATGTAGTAATTGTAGAATTGCCTTGATAGGAATTTCTTTTTTACTGAATTTTGATATGTTGCGCATGGCCTGGTTACCTATTTAGCATGAGGGCGTTGTTGTGATTAGCCTGAGGGCACTGCACTATTTAGCCTGAGGGCTATAGTATTTCGCCTGAGGGAAACCTTTCGTTCCTGAGGGCATTACTTCTGTGCCTGAGGGAAACACTTCGTACGCCTGAGGTAAATTTCTATTACGCCTGAGGGCTATACCTGGGGGTTGTATTCTACTTACCCGAGGGTAAGGTTTTGCTTGTCTGAGGACGTGGACTGTTTACGTAGAAATGCATTGTGGTGATTTCTAATATTTATTGGATTAAATGAATAAGGAAATGGAAATATAACTGTTAATTAGTGACTTTTGAATACTGCTTACTTCATTTCATTTTACTACTGCACACTATTGTTGCATGCTTACACGCAGTTGGGCACGGGCCTTCGGTGGGTGCCTACTGAGATATATTTCTCACACCCTATTTGGGCCACGGTTTTCGGCCCAAACAGATTACGTTTCTGCAGGTGTAGATAGGGGCAAGAGTCCCTATATAGGTACTTGACTATTTTTGAGGAGTAGTAGGGCATGAGACTGAGCCTAGGCTTGCGATGCTATTGCCAGCTGTTTTGCTTGTTTTGCTGTATGTTGTTGTACTGTATTGATGTATAACATATTATGGATTTTTTCTTAGAACTTGAAACATATAGCCTCATCACTTATATACTATTGGTTATATCCAATGTTGTAGTTTATTTCAGTTGTGTATGTTTACTGCTTCCGCTATCATTGTACGTTTATTTTGTATTCTGATGCGCTACACTTTGACAAATGAGGGCATAGTTTCCCCAATATCAGACGTGGGCCCTCACAGCTAGTTGGAAGCCTTTGGTGTTTTGGGAAATTCGCTTGAGGTCACTTGGTGAACTGGGCTCGGGGAACCCATTGTGTGGCACCTGGGTCCGGGACGTTACAAAGTGGTATCAGAGGCATTTCTTTTTTTGACTTACTGTTTGGAGCCGTAGTCAGGCATAGGATGAACGGTAGTTGGTAATAAGTTGTGCCCGGGCGTAGCTAACCCATGTATAGGGAAAATCCGATCTACCTCATATTTTGAATTATTTTGATTTTGAAAATTTTACGGTTGATATGTTTTCACCGTTGGGTGACGCACTTTGAGATTGTGCAGTTTATATTTTATCTATGGGTTCCATTTGTTGCAACCCGATGAGATGAGGGTATGCCATCTCATGCATCAAATAGTCACATGATAGATATCACATTCCATTCATATTTTCCGTGGCATGTAGGTGCATTAGAATTTTCATGTTTTTGTGATAGTTTTTGTGATAATAAAGCATGCTGTTGTGATAGTTTCTTTATAAATACCTACCTTGCGATATTGTATTTTTGTTCGAGATTGTTTATATAATGGACGCCAAACTTTTGTTTTTGGGGAGTATGGGCCCCCATTGACCGGAAATTGGTGGATCATTGACTATTGTTGGTTATAACAAATATAAGATGTAAAACATTGATTCGTGGGGAGTATGGGCCCCCACGGGTCGGAATTTGACACTTAGGTGTTAGTTTCAGTATTTTCTGGGTTCCGGGGAAGTTTCTGAGGCATACTATCTAGAAACCCAGTATACACGCTGTGTAGTATTTTTATACATGCCATGTATGATCTTCTGTTCGGGAAGAAAAAATAACCTTTTGAGTACACGCCGTGTACCGTGAGTACACTCCGTGTAATCTCTTCCCGTGTCACAAACCGTGTGGGCGGCGACACGGGGTTGGGAAGGGCTTGGGTAAAACACATCGTGTAGATTTAGTACACGCCGTGTACTGTTGACCCGGAGTCCGGCTGTGTAACTAAAAACACGGGTCCGTGAACTCCTTGACAGAACACGTCGTGTCAATTATGGACACACAGTGTAGTGTGACCTGGTGACTCGGCTGTGTAACTAACAACACGGGCCGGTGCCACCACTCCCTGAACATGTCGTGTACTTGTGGGACACTCTGTGTAATCTGGTCCAGGGACAGACCATGTGGAGTTAGCCGTGTGGCTGGGAAACAGGGTGGTTTACACGCCATGTGTGGGTCTAACACGCCATGTAGTGTCAAGCCGAGTAGTCGGCCGTGTCACAGACGACATGGGCAGTTGGAAAATAACACCATGCACGCCGTGTAGATATTATACACACTGTGTAGTTTTATTCGATGGAGGCCGTGTAACTTAGCCGTGTAGAAGGACCCGGGCAGGGGAAGGGAAGTCAAGTACACATCGTGTAGTCATTGTACACGCCGTGTAGTCTTGTTTTGCAAATTTTGAATTCCATTTTCCTCTTGTTCCCTTTGGGGTTCCATCGCTTTCAGTCTTAATAATCTTGAATCTGAGGCATGATTTTGACCTTGTAGTGTCATGCCGCCTTGAAGACTGCGAGTTGTTTTCCAGGAGAGCGGTGACGATTATACTCCAGAGATGGTGAGCCATGGGCTACCAGTTGATCCTCCAGCAGAGCCAGATGCGGCGCCAGCTGTTATACTGGACATAGGCGCGGAGGTGCAGTTCCGTGAAGTCTTCATGCGGTTCATGAAAACTTTTCAGGGAGCACCGCAGGCTTCCACATCTATGGCCAAGCTGACATGTATCTTTCAACAGTAGCATCCGCCTACTTGTTTAGGGGATGGCAGACCACAGGCTGCGGAGTCTTGTCTAGGACCGATGCAGACTATTTTCGAGCATCTTGAGACGCCTCCAGGGCGGTGGGTCCAGCTCGCTACTTACATGCTGCGTGATTCCGCCAAGAGGTGGTGGGATGTTACCACCCAGTCAGAACATCACAGGGACAAGGCATGGGAATATTTTCAGGCAGTCTTCTATGACTTATTCTTTCTCGAGACGCTGAGGGCATATAGAGCTCGAGAGTTCATGAATCTGCAATTGGGCGTTATGTCGGTGATGGACTATTCTTCTCGTTTTACGGAGCTTCAGAATTTTTCACCCATGCTAGTGGGGGATGAGACGTTGAGAGCCATACGTTTTGAGGAAGGTCTTCGTTATGACATCCGAGCGTTGGTGAATGTTTTCAGGTTTCCTACTATACACGCGATTGTGAACCAGGCGTTGATTATAGAGAGGAACCTGCGGGAATCGAGCGGTGTGGGCTAGGGCAGTTCAGCACCGGTTACTGGTACTATTTCTATTGGAAAGAGGAAGAGACAAATGGACTTCTCTCAGGGTGGCAGTACCAGCCAGGCAGCTTCTTCAGATGGACCGATATGGTGCTACTAGTGTGGCAGAGAGGGGCACAAGAGGCCGTAGTGTCCACGCGACCCAGTAGAGTGCCGATCTTATGGCAAGATGGGTCATCTGCATCGCTTTTTCATGGCGTTTATACCAGTGGATTGTGAGAAGAGTTCTGTGCAAACTCCGCGTGCGGGAGCAAGACCGGTGGCTTCTTACCAGTTGGGGAACTGGTATACGTCAGGGTGTGTAGGCCGAGATGGTGGTTGTGGCCATGGTAGCCAGACACCAGGATTGCAGAGGCAGCAGGGCAGGATAGCTCGGGGTAGCTAGGCTCTGTCGTAGGTCCGTGGCACTGGGCAGGCATATGCAGTGCAACAGACCCAGCAGGAGCAGGATCTTGGACCTTCAACAGTCATAGGTACTATTCTAGTAGCTTCTGTCTTATCTTCAGTGCTTTTTGATATGGGTGCTACACATAGTTTCATATATGTACCCGTTGTGGAGAGCCTTGGGCTCTATTTTTCTACTTCTTCTGATATCATGACGCTAGACACTCCGTTGGGGACTAGGACGGCTGGTGTGCATCAGTGTAAGGAGTGCCCCCTTGAGGTTGGTGGGTTTCACTTCCTTTGGTACCTCTATGTCTTGGAGATGACGAGCTATGACGTCATTCTCGGGATGCACTGGTTGGTTCCTTTTCGAGCCTTTGTAGACTGCTATCGTCAGAGGGTGCATTTCACGTCACCAGAAGGTGGAGAGTTTCTCTACAAGGGAGAATGGGATGTTCAGGCGAGTCGAGCTGGACCAGAGCATCATGGGTGAGGTGGATTCACAGCCCAAATTGCGAGTTTGTATCTGGATGACCAGGGGACTTATCAGACGGTTTTCCCTCCAGTTGTCGATCGTTTTAGGGATGTCTTCTCAGAAGACTTTTCAGGTCTACCTCTGGTGTGTGAGGTGGATTTCTCTATTTAGCTAGTGCCAGGAGCAGCACCAGTGTCCATTCTCCCTTATAGGATGGCCACGCCTGAGTTTCATGAGCTCAAGAGGCAGTTATATGAGTTACAACCAAAGGGCTTTTTCCATCCCAGTACTTTTCCTTGGGGTTCTCCGGTCCTTTTTGCGAAGAAGGTGGATGGTACCCTCAGACTTTGCGTGGATTATCGGAAGATGAACCAGTTGATGGTTAAGAACCAATATCCCTTGTCGAGGATAGATGATCTGTTTGATCAGCTTCATGGAGCACGAGTGTTCTCGAATATTGACTTGAGATCCGGATATCATCAACTGTGTGAGAGACCATCGGATATACCGTTTACAGCTTTTCAGAGCAGATATGGTCTGTACGAGTACATGGTTATAACGTTCGGACTCACGAACGTGCCAGTAGTTTTCATGGATCTGATGAATCATGTGTTCCATCCGTATCTTGATTCCTTTGTGGTGGTATTCGTGGATGACATCTTGGTGTACTCTCACACTTTACATGACCATGCCACCCATCTTGAGATCGTATTGAGTACACCGAGAGAGCATCGACTATATTCTAAGCTCTCAAAGTGCCTCTTTTGGATGGACCAGATTCACTTCCTGGGTCATATCATCTCAGAGGCGGGAGTTGCAGTAGACACAGAAAAGGTGAGAGCAGTAGTTTCCAGGGATCATCCTAAGAAAGTGTTCGAGATACTGAGTTTCTTAGGGCTGGATGGTTACTACAGATGCTTCATACAGGACTTCTCCCACTTAGCAGCACCGTTGACGTGTATGACTAAGAAGGGTGTGAAGTTTTTTTGGTCAGAAGCTTACGAGACAGCTTTTCAGGACCTGAAGGGAAGGTTGACATCACCACCGATCCTGATACATCCAGAGTAGGGAATGAGCTATACAGTTTACTGTGATGCATCATGGATTGGTCTAGGAGCCGTTTTGATGCAGGTCGACCGAGTTGTTGCGTACGGGTCACGGTAGTTGGGGCCACATGAGAGGAATTACCCGACGCATGATCTCGAGTTGGCTGCAGTTGTTCATGCGTTGCGCTGTTGGAGACACTATCTGTTGGGAGAGCATTTCATGGTTTTCACCGACCACAAAAGCCTCAAGTATATCTTTACTCATCGTGACCTGAATCTGAGGCAGTTAAGGTGGGTCGACTACCTATAGTCCTTCAATTTTGATCTTGCCTACACACCCGGTAGAGGTAATGCAGTAGTCGATGCACTGAGCAACAAGACTCAGATACAGGCAGTGCAGAAGGCCAGTAATGAGTGGGAGCTCATGGCCTTGTTCTATGAGATGCATCTGGAGGTGCACGATAGTCAGGGGCAGACTTATTTTTCTTCTTTAGCTGTGACAGCTACCCTCCTGGACAGAGTGAGGATGAGGCAGCTATCTAATCCAGAAGGCCTAGTTCTACGGGAGTCGGTGTCAAGTGAGGACCCTCCTC
The DNA here is from genome assembly GCA_963277665.1 of Viscum album. NCBI lineage: Eukaryota > Viridiplantae > Streptophyta > Magnoliopsida > Santalales > Viscaceae > Viscum > Viscum album. Next base: position 326,656,758 of record OY728146.1, read on the forward strand.
CTGGTTGGACGATAGGCGATGATGGGGTTTTGCGTTTTCGTGGACGAGTATGGGTTCCAGGGGATATACGCGAGGAGCTGATGCGAGAGTTTCATGCTTCAGCTTGGGCAGTTCATCATGGGGTTACCAAGATGTACCATGACTTGAGGCATCCGTACTAGTGGTCGGGTATGAAGAGGGAGATAGCTGGTTTTGTTACGAGGTGTTCCACCTTTCAGCAGGTAAAGGCAGAGCACCAGAGGCCAGGTGGGTTATTACAGCAGTTTCCCATTCCAGAGTGGAAATGGGATGATTTCGCGATGGATTTCGTAACGGGATTGCCGAGGTCACCTCGAGGCAATGACGTCATGTGGGTTGTTGTGGACAGGCTCACGAAGGTAGCTCACTTCTTACTGATCAAGGACACCTTCGGTGTGGACGAGCTCGGAAGGCTGTATATCTGAGAGATTGTACGTCTTCATGGGGTCCCAAATTCTATCGTTTCAGATAGAGACTCCTTCTTTACATCTCATTTCTGGCAGAGTTTTCAGAGGGCGCTAGGTACACAGGTGCTTCTGAGTACAGGATACCACCCTCAGAGGGATGACCAGTCAGAGTGGACGATACAGGTGCAAGAGGACATGCTGCGCGCATGCGTCCTAGACTTTGGGGGCTTCTGGGAGAAGCATATACCCTTAGTCAAGTTTTCCTATAATAATAGTTTTCATTAAACTATTGAGATGGAACCATAAAAGGCTTTATATGGTAGGCCATGCCATCACCTTTGTGCTGGTTAGAGGCAGGTGAGGCAGCATTACTGGAGCCACCACTCGTACAAGAGATATCTGAGCAGGTCCAGTTGATTCGGAAGTGGATGGCTACCGCACAGTCTCGTCAGAAGTCTTATGCTGATCGCCGCAGATGACTTTTGGAGTTCGTGGTCAGGGATCCGATTTTTCTACGTGTTTCGTCGAGGCTGGGACACAAGCGTATCAGGAGATAGGGTAAGCATTCACCGAGGTATTTGGGGCCATTTGAGATTTTGGAGAGATTCGGGATGGTTTCCTATCAGTTGTCATTACCGCAGCGGTACCGATCCATGCACGACGTCTTCCACGTGTCTCAGTTGAGTCGCTACCATTCAGACCTGTCTCACGCCTTTCATCCAGAGGAGGTTGAGCTTTAGCTTGATGCGTCCTTTGAGGATCATCTGATCCATATCGTTGACAGGATCACGAAGGTTCTCTGAGGCTGGTCAGTTCCTATCGTACGAGTGCTATCGCAGCATGGCTGAGTGCAGGACGAGACCTGGGAGCGGGAGGCCTACGTACGTGCTCAGTGGCCAGAGCTGTTTTGAGATTATTCTTCTCCACCCTTAGAAGGGAAATTTGGGGATGAATTTCTATAAGGGGTAAGTTTGTAAGAACCTGGTTCTTAGTTTTGAGGTACGAGATTCTTCTTTTTCCTTTTCCTTAAGTGTTTTTGAGAAAATATGGAAAATGGGGAAAAATCCTGAATTTTGGAACTACACATCGTGTACTTCTTCCACACACTGTGTACTTTTGGCCGTGTTGGGATGAGTACTCGAGGCGTGTAGCCATGTCGGTGAAGATGGGTGTAGGAACTGCCTACACACCGTGTAGTGGTACCTTACACGTTGTGTAGTCAGTCGGTAGGCTTAAACAGAAAGGCGGTGGAGCAGCCACCTGCTGGGTGACAGTACATGCCGTGTACTCAGGAGTACATGCCGTGTACTCAGGTCGATGGATGAACAGTGTGTCGGTGCCTCCAAATGAACAGTTAAATGAAAGAAGTACACGCCGTGTACCCTAAAGTACACCTCGTGTACTTTGTTTAATTGGCTTAAAATAGGCAGTTGCCTCCTTATTTGGCATAGGAGGTGTTTGATCCATTTTCGAGCCAAGAAGGATGGTCGACCCTTTGAAGATCCGCCAAGAGTTCGTCTGGAATCCGATTCGGCTTCAGACGATCTCGTTGGAACCGTACGGGTAAGCCCTCTCCTCTCCTTGTACCATTCTTAACAATTATTTCTCGAGGGGATGTTATTTACCTTTGAATGGGTTTTGTTCTTCGTCAGATATATGCCATTCTTGGGCATTTCTGGAGTCGGTGTTTGGGTATAACGTTCGTTGGCGTATAAGGTAGGTGGCTTTGTGTTTATTTTCCAACTGTTGTGCGTTTTTGTACGTTTTCGTGCCACGAACCCATGTTGGGGTGTCGTGTGGCTGAGACTGTTACTATATGTAATGCCTAGAATTGCATATGTGATTAAATTGTGATAATAACATTCTGGTTGGGATCGTGGCTTGGATCTGGAACAACCCCGGGGGGTGGGTTTCACTGTTTATCCGTTTGGACAGGATTCCTAATGGTATGCCTTCAATGTAGTAATTTTATAATTGCCTTGATAGCAATTTCTTGTTTACTGCATTTTGATATGTTGGGAATGGCTCGGTTACCTGTTTAGCCTGAGGGCATTATTGTGATTATCCTGATGGGACTGCACTATTTAGCCCCAGGGCTGTAGTATTTCGCCTGAGGGAAACCTTTCGTGCCTGAGGGCTTGACTTCTGTGCCTGAGGGTGACACTTCGTACACCTGAAGTCAATTTCTGTTATGCCCGAGGACTATACCTGCGGGATGGATTCTGCTTACCTGAGGGTAAGGCTTTGCTTGTCTAAGGGCGTGGACTGTTTACGTAGAAATTAACTATGGTGATTTCTAATATTTAATGTATTAAATGAATAATAAAATGGAAATATAACTGGTAATTAGTGACTTTTGAGTACTACTTACTTCATTTCATTTTACTACTTCACACTATTTTTTTATGCTTACACGCAGTTGGGCACAGGCCTTTGGTGGGTGTCTACTGAGATATATTTCCCACACCCTATTTAGCCCACACTTTTCGGCCAAAATAGATTACGTTTCTGCAGGTGTAGATAGGGGCAAGAGTCCCTGTATAGGTACTTGACTGTTGCTGAGGAGTAGGAGGGAATGGGACTGAGCCTAGGCTCGCGATGCCACTGCCAGCTGTTTTTCTTGTTTTGTTGTATGTTTTTGTACTGTACTGATGTATAACATGTTCTGGATGTTTTCTTAGAACTTGAAACATGTAGAATCATCACTTATATATTATTGGTTATATCCACTGTTGCAGTTTTTTTCTGTTGTGTATGTTTACTGCTTCCGCTGTCGTTGTATGTTTATTTTGTATTCTGATGCACTACACTTTGACAAATGAGTGCATAGTTTCCCCACTATCAGACCGCGGCCCTCGCTTCTAGTCGGAAGCCTCTGGCGATGGGGGAAATGTGCTTCAGGTCACGTAGTGAAACGGGCTCAGGGCACCCGTTGTGTGGCACCTGGGTCCGGGACGTTACAAGTGTCTTGACCCAAGGCCTTGACAAAATCTTATTTGTAGTACTGGCACAAGGCCTTGACTACGTGGTTATGAAAGTCTTCCTTTATTCATTCCATCATTATGAAAGTGGCTATTGATATTTCATGTTATTATTCGACTAGTAGAATATCCATGTGAGTAATTAAATGTAATTATTTTGATTTTATCTTTGCCATATTATGCTGAAGTCCAAGTTTAAAAGGCTTTTGTTTTAGTCTTATACATTACCTTAAATTTTTGTGCTTATTTATAAAAGTTTCTACTTTATTTCTATCCTTACTGAGCATCTAAGATCACCCCTTTCTATGTTTTATTTTTCCCAGGATGCGAAGAAGTATATTATGACTGACCTGTAGGGATAGTCTATGGGATCTCTGTGTTGTCTATGGAAACAATGTTGTTGTAGTTTTCCATTTTATGATGTAATTTAAACCTTATGAATGTATCTACTACTTCCAAGGCTACTAAACTAATAGGTATTTTGAGACTTGTTCTTTTTTGAACATGACAATGATACGTAATAATGCACCGACTCTGGGATTCTGCAGTCGAGGCGTAACAGTTGGTATCAGAGGAAGTTTAGTACAAACCTTGGAATCAAGATTTAGGTAAACTCTGATTAGAGCACATTACCCTAAGATAGTCTTTGAGTATTAGTATATAATAACTTCCTAGAATTTTGGTATTGTAGAGATTTTTTGAGTTTTCCAATAAATACATCCCTATCTAGATACGAGCAGGTAGAGAGGGCTCGGGCACAGATGTACCTAGGGGTAAAACCCAAAAACACCGCTTTGATCTAGACTCAAACGGGAACTGGTGCACAACAACGGGCCTTACTGCACTCTTGGTTACAACACTCCCGGGGGATATGCTTAGGATAATTCTCATTTTCTTCACAAACCATTATGAAGGGTTTATGAGTATATAATTCCTCAAAAAAACATTTTTTATGATTATGGATTGTATCTATAAACTGTTCAATTTATGTTAAGGGTTTTACAAGTTTGGATTATGTATTTAGATTCATAAATGAATATAGTTTATGCCATTGCTTAGAAATGGAGTCTAGTGGAAGGAATAGAATCTGTATCAATGCATGCACTCCATGTAGGGATTTCCCTCCTACATAGGAAAATTATAGTGGAGATGGATATGCAACTGGTGCTGATCAGCTAACCACCATACTAGGACAACTCACTCAGGTTATGAACAATAACCTTACCCGTATGGAGCACCCTGATCCACGGCGTGGAGGATCAATGTTATATCGCTTCATGAGGCAACAACCAAAAACAATCAATGGGGGTACAAAACCATTAGTAGTTGAGCATTGGATAAATTCCTTAGATAAAATTTTCCACGCCTTGGGGAGTAGTGAAATGGAAAACGTTTTAGTGGCAGTTTACCACCTCACTGGAGATGTGGATCAATGGTGGTCATTGATTCAAAACACAAAGGAAGATGATGAAGTGTCAAATATGGAATGGAGGGATTTTAAAGAGATTTTTTGAGAAAAATACCTTCCTTGTGACCATCAAGCAGATATGGAAAGTCAATTTCTGAGTCTGAGGCAAAATAAGGATTAGAATGTTGCAAAGTATGAGGATGAAATTACAATGTTAGTGAGGCATGTGTCAGATTATATACGTAACCCAAGAAGTAATATTCTTCGTTTATTTGACGGGTTAAAAACATTTCTCCATCGAGCATTAGTCTCACAATCCTTCCCATCGTATGAAGGTATTGTATCATGTGCTATCAAGACAGAAAAAGAATACTCTATTTCTTATGACTTTAATGCAAAGAAAGAGAAGAAGAGATCTACTGAACACTCTGGAAATGGAAATAAGGGGATGAAGGGAAAATTTTAATATTCATCCTACAGTAAATGTGGGAAGAAACACCTTGATACTTGCTTGAAGGGAATGTGATTCTCTAGCAAGTGTGGTGAAAAAGGCCACCAAGCTCATGATTGCAAGGGGATGAAAGAGTTTGTCAATGTTAAATGCTACAATTGTAGAGAAAGTGGTAATTATGAAAATGAATGTCCTAAGCGCCAAAGGAACATACCTCAAAAAGGCCAATTGATCAAGGAAAAGCTTATGCTCTCACTACTATAGAGGTTGAAGCTCTCAAAGACGTAGTGGCCGGTAATATAATGGTTTCCTCTGGTTTAGAAAATGCTTTATTTGATTCTGGATCATCGCATTGTTTCATATCTTCCTAGTTTGCTAAGAAAATTTGATATTTCCAATTTGATTTAACAAGGGAATTTTCAATCAAAACTCCTAAGGGAAGTATCATTACAACAATGTTTTTTGAATCATTTAACATTAGGGGATATAAATGTTCTTTATCTGCTGATCTCATAGTCATACCCATGATTGAATTATATATAATCCTCGGTATGGATTGGCTTTCTGACCATGATGAAAAATTTTATTGTGAGAAGAAGGAGGTTACTATTTTTGATGATGATGATAAACAACACCTTATCTTTAGAGTAGAATCGTCACCGCCAAATTCTTATCTAGATCAACCCTCAGTAGCTCAACTAAATTCAATTATTGGTGTGGAAGAGAATGAAATAACTGGGGGTGAGGAAAAGAATGCTCAAATAGAGGATATACCTATTGTGAAAGAATATGTTGATGTGTTTCCAGAAGATTTACCTGGACATCCACCTGAATGAGAAATTGAGTTTTCCATTGATTTAATTCTTGGATAAAGGCCCATATCAAAGACCCCTTATAGAATGGCCACTGTGGAAATAGTGGAACTAAAGGAACAACTAGAGGAATTGAGTAATAAGGGATTTATTCACCCTAGTGTTTCTCTATGGGGTTCCCCTGTCCTTTCTGTTAAGAAGAAAAATGGATATATGAGGTTGGGCATTGACTATAGGGAGGTCAATGCTATAAAAATAAAGAACAAGTATCCCCTACCTCGCATTGATGATTTATTTTACCAACTTCATGTATATCAATACTTTTCAATGAATAAACTCCGATCTTGATATCATCAGTTGTGTGTGAAGAAGGAATAAATTCCGAAAACAGTATTTCAAACCAGGTACGGGAATTATAAGTATAGTGTAATGCCTTTTTGATTGAATAATTCACCCTATGTCTTCTTGGATCTAATGAATAGTTTTATCAAGGAATATCTTGATGACTTTGTAGAGGTATTTATTTATGATATCTTGATATACTCCAAAAGCCACAAAGATCATGAAAATCACTTATGCATTATCCTGAAGACTCTTAGAATACATGAATTATATGGGAAGTTTAGAAAGTGTGAATTATAGCATCAGAAGATTTATTTTCCTGGGAATACTGTCTCTAAGTATGGAATATCTTTTGATCCTTCTAAGACTAAGGCAATCCAAGAGTGGATAACACAGATGAGTATAACTAAGGTATGCATTTTTATTGGTTTAGTAGGTTATTATCAATGTTTCATTCAGAATTTTTCCCGGTTGGATAACCCATTAACAAAGCTCACATGAAAAGGGGTTAAATTTGTTTGGACAAAAGCGTGTGAATAATGTTTTGAATAAATGAAGAGAAGATTATTCAATGCTCCTACATTGACTCTATCATTGGGGAATGATGGGTTTGTTATTTATAGTGATGCATCAAAGAAAGGACATGGTCATGTCCTTATAGAAAATGCTAGGGTTATTGCCTAAGCATCATGATAGCTAAAAATTCATGAGCAACACTATCCTACTCATGATCTTGAGTTGTCATCTCTAATCTTTGCTTTGAAGATTTGGAGACACTATCTCTATGCTGAAAAATGTGAGATTTATACTAATAAGAAGAGTTTAAAGTATATTTTCTCATAGAAAAAACTCAACCTGAGGCAAAAGAGATGGCTTAAACAACTCAAGGATTATGATTTCACCATACACTACCACCCGGGGAAGGCAAATAAGGTTGCAGATGCTTTGAGTAGAAAAGATCATGGTTTTTTGAACAAGATGAGAGTTGAAAGGGATCCTATTTTCATGGATCTAGTAATGATGACTATGGGAATCAACATGGAAGGTGAAATATCAATACTTTTTTAAATGGTTGCTAAACCATATTTACTAGAAAGTATAAAGCGTTCTCAGACCGGTGATGAAGAGTTTCAAAAGAAGATTGAAGGTGTGAATGATGGGAGATTGAGTGACTTCGTATATGAAGAAGGAATTTTGAAACTTGGGAAAAGAATTTTTGTTCTTGATATACCATATCTAAAAAGAGAATTGAAGGATGATTCTCATAGCTCCAATTTCTATATACACCCTAAGATGACAAATATTTATAGAGATTTGAAGGAATATTTTTGGTGGGACAACATGAAGAGAGAGATTTCTGATTTAGTGTCTATATGTATGGATTGTCAACAAATGAAAGCTGGAAGGCAACAGCCTAGAGGAGTCATGCAACCTCTTCCCATACCTGAGTGGAAATGGGATGATATCACGATATACTTTGTCATCGGGCTACCAAATACTCCTTAAAGGAACGATGCCATATGGGTCATTGTTGATCATCCTACCAAGTCAGCGCATTTTCTTGATATAAGAGAAGATTTACCTCTTGAACGTCTAGAAAGTCTATATATTAATAATGTTGTGAGACTTTATGGAGTACGCCTATCGATTATTTCTGATCGTGATCCCCATTTTACATCAAGATTCTGGAAAAGTCTTCATAAATCCATGGATACTGAACTTCGATTGAGCACTGCATACCACCCCCAAACTGATGGACAATTAGAACGAACTATTCAAACCATAGAAGACATGTTAAGATCAGGCTCACTTTCCTTTCAAGGTGTGTGGGATAAATATTCACTTTTGGTAGAATCTTCTTACAACAATAGCTTCCATTCAGGTATTTAGATGGAACCAAATGAAGCATTATGCAGAAAGAGATGTCGCACACCAACCTGTTGGGATGATGTTTTTGAAAGAAAACTCATAGGCCCAGAACTTGTGGAGGAAACGATGGAAATGGTTAAGCTAATCTAAACCCACATCAAAGCAGCTCGAAGTAGGTAGAAGGGCTATGTCGATAACCAAAGGAAGGATTTGGAATTTCAAGTAGGTTATCATGTTTTCATGAAGGTATCTCCATGGGAGAGTGTTATATGTTTCGGTACGAAGGGAAAATTAATTCCCAGGTACATCGGACCATTCGAAATTCTAGAACAAATTGGGGATGTAGCTTACCATTTGGCAATGCCGCCATGTCTTTCAAAAGTTCATGATGTATTCCATGTATCACTGTTGAGAAAATACATGTCGGAGCCAACACATGTACTCACCTATGAAGAATTAGAACTGGAACACGATCTATCTTATTGCGAAGATCCTGTCAAGGTTCTTGATACAAGATAACAATTTTTGAGAAACCGGACGACTCGTTTGGTAAAAGTTCTATGGAGAAACTATAAGATGGAAGAGACAACGTTGGAACCCAAGGAACTTAAGATGAAGAACCACCCAAGTCTTTTTATGCAGTAATACACTATAAATTTCAATGACAAAATTATTTGAAGGAGGGGAGAAAATAATATCCCAAGCATCTACAGTACGCTTTTCTTTGAATAATACAATAGTGTGTGTTGTACGTAACTTCGAGTTCTGACACAACACAACCAATCAAACTAGCCATTATGGATAATAATACCCACTTTTTGAAATTTTATAAATTTTATATTTCAAAATGGACTTCATTTTTGGATTCAAAATATCGAAATTATCTTATGATGAATTTTTGGTATTTTCCTGAAAACTTTAAATTTTTGATGAATAGTGAAAAACATTGAGTTATAGTTTAAAACCAAATTTTTATTTAAATAATTATTTATATTATTTAAATTTATATTAGGTAAAAATAGAAACATAATGCCTATATAAATTCAATGTAATTCATTGGAGTTAATTTATAATAATATTTTTAGTTATATAAAAATGTTATTGAACTTTTTACCTTCTTTTACCCACCACCTAAGAACATTTTCAAATTTACATAAAACATAATTTTACAAATTCTGTGAGTTGAATTTCAAAAATTTGAGACACACAATTGATATCATTAAGTAAAATGTTGTTCAATAAGATGATAATAATTTATGGTGAATAGTAACTTTTTACTTTTATTTACCACGGTTAAAAGTAAATAGGATAATTAAGGGTAAAAATGATATTATTATTAGCCTAACACATGTCCTAATTCTATTTTATAAGTATAATTCTACCAAAAACAACCTTAGGAATAAAATATGAACCTCTTTGGTCCACTTGTATTAGATTAGGACATTTATTATTATTTAATTCAAAGAAGAGATAAAAGAGTTTAAATCAAAGTTTAATAACTAAAACATTTTTAATATAGGGTTAAACATAAGATAAATTAGACAATAAATATTCATTAGAAAGAAAATAATATTTCTAACATAATGGAATTTTATTTACAATTTTTAAAATTTAAATACTTTAATGTATTTATGACACAATGATGATGCATTAATTGCATAATTGATGAAATATTAAAATAATTGATATTAATAATATCCAAATAAATGCAATTTGAGACTTTTTATGAATTATACTAATTTTATAGGTTAATATGACATATTATAGTTGGTTTGATGAATTGTTGTCAAAGTAATAATGCTATTATGAATTTAGCAAAAACAAAATACCAAATAGTGTCAAAATTGACATAAAAGAGTTTTTAAAACAAATATTATATTTTTAATTGATATTCTATTCCTAAAAATATAAGGTTAGGAAAAAAGACTTATATAATGATATTTTTATCATTAATGAATCACTTTAGGTTCTCTTGGGAGTATATAATATGTTTATTAACCATATAATATAAAAATACAAAGAGACATGGTAAATGTCAAACTATTTAAATATTATTTAAATCTAAAACAAAAGCTTAGTATATTGATCCAAACCTATCTAAAGCCTACTTGTAGAGTGTTTTTAGACCCATAACCACCTTATCCTTTAAATAATCCATTTTTGATCCATTAAAACCGAAATTTATTTTATTATAAAATAATATTTTTAGCTTTTCCTAAGGTGCCCCTCACCCTTCTTATAAAAGGGCACTCTCCCTTCCCCCAAGTTTACACCTCAAAAGCCTTTTGGATCAGCCAAAAACTGACCAAATACCATATAAACTATATTACCTTCATCCTAGAGGCATTATTTAAGTCATAAATCTAATTTAAAGATCCATTTTGATCAAATCAAAAAGAACAACTAGAAGAATATGTAAATATTTCATCACCTCTTTCAAGTTCCTTTCTTCTTCCACTTCCTCTTTATTTGTTGTTTCCATTATATAATAATACCTCTAGTATATTATATATAATGTGATGTTATTTTAAATATGGTACAACCATATTCATTATTCTATCCATCCTTTTAATGACATGTCACCATACGTGCGTATGTACGACATACCGTCTCCACGTCGTGGTGTAATTGTTATTCAATACATTATTATTTGTATGGGTACAATAATGATGTGTAATTTATGTAAATAATAAATATAACATATTAATTATTCTATATATATTATATACCATCCAATTATATATTATTTTAATATCAAAAGAATTATATTGTCGCTCATGCATACGTACGGCTTACCGTCGCCACGTTGTGGTGTAATAGTTATTCAATACATTATTATTGGGATGGGTACAATAATGATGTGTAATTGATGTAAATAATAAATATAACATGATAATTATTCTGTGTATATGATATACCCTCTAATTTTATATTATTTTAATGTCAAGATAAAGATATTGTCGCTCGTGTGTACGTACGGATTACCGTCTCCACGAACGCGATGAGATTCATTACCCATCATATCCATTCAAGACTAATTTTCATTTGATGATTAAAAATAATGTTTAAAGACTTTATATAATTTTGGATATGAAAAAGATACATCCCATTCATAACAAATATGACTCACATAACAAAGAATAGAAAGAAAAACGAATCCGTTAACACCCGAAACGACGATAATACTAATATATTATTAACAACGAAATGTTAAAAGATAATATATGATATCATATTAATGTATATGATTCTTTTATAATTTAATAAAAATTATTTCACCATTATACAAGAGGTTAACCTACCCTCGACCAAGGAAAAGTACAAGGTAAGAGTTAATTCTACAATCCCTTCATTATCCGAGGTAGTTTATACGTAATTGTCTACTAGGAATTCTTTATCATCCACATCAATGTTTCCTAAAAATTTATTTCAAAAAATTCTTAATATTTTATAGACTATGGGTTAAAGTCATTTATAAAACTTTTTAACTTTTATAATATGTTTATGAATGAATATTTCCTTCGTTTTCCTATCAAGGTACTTTTTGACATTTTTGACAAATTTAAGGTAAGAATGTTTTTTTAACGTATACAGCGCGTGCATCTATTTTATGCCGTTATAACATCGTAGAATATTCCCATACAAGATTATTATAATATTTTAAAAATAAAGTTTTTCCTTTATAATTATATTACTTTTAAATGATTTAAAAATATAAAGATATATTTCTCAAAAAAAATGGTTTGATTTCATCTATGTCAACATCCTTTGATGGATTGTAAGATTATTTGAAGTTGATTTATTATATTACAAAACTTTCATATTGTATTAAAGTTTTTGTGATATGTTTGAATTTGGATGTGTTATTTTTATACCATTCATGGTTTATGGATAAAGTATTTACATTTTGAATGCTAGTTTTAATATGAATGTTTATGTTATGTTTAAACCTTTTCATATGAGGAATGCATTGGACATAGTAAGTAATGGGTGGAGCCCGATATAGCTCCACGATGCATCGGTAGGTCTTATGAGACAAACTAGTGTCTTGGCCCAAGGCCTTGACAAAATATTATTTGTAGTCTTGGCAGAAGTCCTTGACTACATGGTTATGAAAGTATGGCATTATAAATTCCATCATTATGAAAGTGGCTATTGATATTGAATGTGATTATTAGACTAGTAGAAAATCCATGTGAGTAAGTAAATGACATTATTTTTATTTTATCCTTTCCATATTACAATGAAGTTCATGTTTAAAAGGCTTTTGTTTTAGTATTATACATTTCCTTAAATGTTTATGCTTATTTATGAAAGTTTCCTCTATATTGTTACCGTTATAGAGCATCTGAGCTCACCCCTTTCTGTGTTTTATTTTTCCCAGGATGAGAAGAAGTATATTATGATTGACCTGTAGGGATAGACTATGGGATCTCAGTGTTTTCTATGGAAACAATTTTGTTGTAGTTTTCTATTTTATTATGTAATGTAATCCTTATGAATGTATCTTTTACTTCGAAGGCTACTAAATTAATCGGTCTTTCAAGACATGATCTTTTGTGATCATTCCAATGATACGTAATAATGCACTGACTCTGGGCTTCTGGGGTCAGGGTGTTACAAATTGATTCACATAAGAATGATCTTAATCTAGTTCTATGACATATGAGTTGAGTACATGTGAATGATCAGGTATGTACTTCCTCAAAACATATACATTGATCATATTGTGAACGTGATAGAGGTTTAGTGGAAGCACCAGAAGATAAGAAACCACCCCTAATCAATAAATAATGTTAAAAGGTCCAGTATACCTGGGAATCAACTCTATTTTCGTTATGAATCTTATAATAATCTTCAATGGATAAATACACTAGAAGACCTTCTCACCAACATCAAACTCTAGATCAAAGCAATGCTGGTCAGTATAATTTTTCTGTCGACTCTTAGCTACCTTGAGGTTCTATTGAATTGATTTGAATTTCGATAACATTTTATCCACCAGATTAGTCACCTGAGAAGGCAACTCTAGAGAATGGACACATGGATGGGGACCCAAAGCTAATATAATCAATGGGTCAAGGCATGATCTTCCCAGACACGATGTCTCAAGAGAGAGACCAGGATGAGGCATGGGTGGTGGTCTTGAACTTTAGGGAGGCATCCTACATATCCTCAAGGAAGGTAATAAAATTCCACATAGTTCAAGATGGGGAATGGAATTGGATCATACAAAAAGAACAACAACCTGACTACATGATGGGGTTTACTGATGCTTAGCAGCCCGTCACAAATGGGACACTCTTGTTTGGAGGATTATGGATTAAGTATGTGGATAATGCATGGTTAAGTGCCCAAGAAATGTTATAACACTACTAAAGGGTGGTACAAGGATGTAGGTACCAACAAATGGGATGATAAAGTTTACCATTGTTTGGGGTTGAACCTCATGGAGGCTTCTTACATACCCTTTTTAGGTGATATGGATCAAAACCCATGTAGTTTGGATATAGAGTTTGAAATCATGCAGGAATGGTGCAGAGAAGGCCTTAGCATTGTGCCGATTGTGGAGATGAAGAGCTTTGTGAGGATACATCATGTAGCAGTCCCTTTGGCACCATTTAACATCCTTTTCTCATTCATTCCAATGCACAAATTTTGGTTCTAGCTAATGCCCCCCCCCCTCATAATTGGAGACAATGAGAAAATGATGGTAATATTCTGAGGGTAGATCTGCAAAATTTAGGCAGATCATGAAGAGGGATTGCGGATTTGGATCATAATGTAGATAGGCAGTGCATAGTTTGAGGATTCTTTGAAGCTCTCCATGGCCATGCATGCCACAAATCTTGGGGGTCATTACCTATAAATAGAGGAAAAATACCCCTATTTTATCCAAACCTGTCTCTGCATCTCTGTGATTTAGCTCTCAATTTGTGAAGCTTCATGTGCTCTTTGATAACTCTTGGTGAACCGAGTTCTTGTTTACTTTTCTCCACACAACAAGTCCTTAGACTTTGTGGTCTTGCGCTCCAAAAGTTGTGTCTATGATCTCTTCTTTATAACTCCTTGGCTGGTCTCTGCGATCATGATCTATGGTCGAGCTCAGTGATTGTGCTCTATAAACCATAAAAAATACTAAATTCTTAGGACAAAATGTCCAATCAAGAAGCTACTTGGTGGATTCCTTGTGGATTCTTCCCAAAGGGAAGAGACTGTGGATAATTTGGGCATCAGTGAATATGTGTGAAGCCATTCAGATCATGAATCCCTGGTGGGGCTCATATAAGAAATCCAAAATAACTATCCACTATGAAAAATATTTCCCCTCTATGGATTTGGTCTGAGGGATGACATTCTCATCCCTGAAGCAAGTAGGGAAGAACCAGCATACTTGTTCATGAGTACGTCATGTCAAAGCCAATGGTTCAGTGCTACCGATGATCTTAAATGGGAAGTCCACACACATGTCAATGTTGAATACCTATATAACCATGTCAACAATGTAAATGGGATGGCATTAGAGCTAGAGTTATCTCCCCTATAGTACCACACCATCCTCAATGAAACTTAGGGGAACCCAGAGAAGGGGTGGACTGATTATTGGGACATGTGATAGGGAAAAACATTTACGGAGGATTGGGCCTTGTATTTTTAGGTTTGTGAATCCTGTGAGGAATTCGAGACAGAGTTCAAGTGAGTAGGGTTGTATGATGTTGTGTGGGCCTCCCAATTAAACATTTATTAGATGAAACACGTGACTCCAGTGTTGCTGAGCAAGTGGTCATCAAGGACAAACACTTTTCATCTTCACCCTTGGAAGTTCGGCATCTGCATATGGGACCTTCACAAGATCCAGGGGATTCCAATATCAGATAAGTTGTATGATGAGTTACTCCCTACCGAGAATACATGGGAGGATCCAGAGTATATTTCGTGGCTGGTAAAGGCACTGATGGATCTGGTGGTGAGTGAGGATAAGCAGTCGGAGAGGGACGTCCATTTCAAGTTATTGTTTAATAATTTTTTAAACTCCCCACAAAAGCATGCCGATGAAGGGTAAAAGGCACCCATGAAGCTACATGTCATGCCTCCCACCTTTCTAGAGGAACCCCATCATAGTAAAGGGAATTCATATTGGTGAACCCTATAGGACAATCAATTGATGCTATGGGAGTATAGTGTCAACACCAAGATGCAACCGATGGTTAGGATGGATGGGTTTATCTCTACACTTATTTATGGATGGGTTTTGTAGGTCATAGAAACAAATACAAGTGTGAGACTGAGAACATTCATTATCACATTCATGTTGGCAATGGGAGAGCATTTCAACTTGGGGATCTCAGTGTTGGCCAAATCGTACATGGGGTTGTGGCACATCAATGAGGGATATAAGACACATAGAGTATGTGGAACACTCCATATTTTTTATATATTTATAGATGTCCACATGGGAATATATGAATATTCAAACCTTATTTCCCCTCCTCGATCAAACTTTTGACCAGCCCTTTTGAATGTGGTGGGGAGATTTCCAGCTAAACTTACTCCACCGCTGGAGTTGATTAGAGTCTATAAGATGGATGAATTAAACTTATATCCATTATTTTCCAATAGGTGTATTCATTGATGAAGGAAAGGGAACTGAGTAGTATCATTCCAATCTCTTGGCCTTCTGGGTGGAGTTTTGGTGGCATGGAATGATCGTGAGCCTAACAATGAATTGTATACCCTACACTACTTTGCAAGACAATTTCTGTGTAGGTAGAGGTTGACCCTACATGTCTACCAGGGAGTATGATATGAGAACCATCTATGTGTGATGAGGTAGATGTGGCTCATGTTCATGAGGAAGGATGTGAAAATGCAGAATGATCTACCTCCTCCCACAATTGTCTACAGGCTATACAAGGAATATGCTACGAGTTGGGAGGAAACCTACCTAGGGGAACTGTTGAAGTGTCGAACCATATTTTATGGTGACGGGGTGCCTCCTCAACCATGAGTCCAAGGACTGAAAGTGGAAAAATCACATTGTGATGGTGGGGATACAGTTTTCATGAGTCAAACAACTCCATGACCTGCACCGAGTGGGAGGAAACTGCCAGCGGCAGACTCGGCGGTCCGAGATGAGAAGAGCTAGCAGGAAGGGATACCACTAAGGGGATTCTGCAATATATCCATCTGGGATCCTAGGAAGCAGCAATGCCACATAGACACGCTTGGGGATGTAGTTTTTCTGAAGGATTCAGACACCTGAAACGTTAACAGACAATTCCTCTGTCCTTTCCCAAATGTGGAAGCACCTTAACCATCTCAATATGGATATGTCAGAGATTGTCCATGCTAAGTTTGTTTTTCTGGTGTCTCAAATGGAAGGGGAGTAATACGTCATTGAGCTAGAGAACTTTGTGCACTCTCATGGAACTATGTGTCCAATGGATTACCTAGTGAATATAATTCTTAATGAAATAGTCCTACTGCATTTGTCTCTTATTGAGTTGAGGGAGAACATCCCCATTCCCAAAGAATCAGAAGAGTCTTTCTGGGGGTAGAGGCAAGTGGAGGGATCACTATAGAGGAAGGTAAAGTTGAAACCTCAGAGCAGTAACATTTTTTCAAGGCTCTTGATGTAATCACTAAATAATTTCATTTCGGTCATCATTCAGATCATCTAGGCTTTCTCAAATAACATTTTCCCTATACAGGAGAGCCTCATATGTGAAACATGTTCCCACACGATAGTATATGTAGCATTGGGTTCACCACCTGTGACAGTGGTGATTATAAAATCTAGCAAAGCTGTGACTCCAAAGGTGGTTCTCTCAATGTCTTCCAAGTTTCCAACCATATATGGGTGCCACATCCTGGGATTCTGAGAGTAGCAACTCAAGGCTGAGACCAATTATTTTATCTCTATAACTCCTATCTTTTGTAGAATCTATAACTATTTTCCATTGAACCAGGTCAACTAACATTTGTGTATTTTTACATGCACAGTTTTCAAATGGTTTGGGCCTCCCTAGAAATTATAGTTGGGGATCCTGGTACTTATTTTCTGAGGAGAATTCCTATTTTCATTGAATTGGATGCTCACACTAACTTGAATAATGTGATCACAATAATAAATATAACTACAAGAGGGATAGAACCTAAAACTATTGATGAGGAATCCAGTGACTAGGATCATCCCAATGACATCGAACCCATCCTATCCAACAGAACACACGAAGAAGACCATGCTGATGAAGTTCTGGAGGCGTTCCCAAAATATGAACCTGACTACCCAAAGGACCGTGACAAGACTTCTTTTGATGAAGATGATAGAAAGGTTGTAGACTTCAATTCAATGAATCTTTTCAAGTTCTTCATCAAGGATACCCCACAAATAGAGTGGATAAACCATTTGGGGGGACTTTGTTCCCGGCAGTGCAAACTATGCGCTAGAGGAGTGGATACATGACATCCTCATATGCTCATTTGAGATTACATGGCAGAGAAAATATGATAACATGACCACATCCTCAGTGTCAGCTGGTAGCAGAGGAAGTATTTCAATATCTAGAAACTTTAGAAGGCTGAGTAAGAGATCCAATGCTTAAGGGACCTAGTAAATGAACACTCTATTTTCATTGTTTCATAATCAGAACTCATATTGTAATTAAAGGAAAAGTTTATAGAGGATGAGTAATAGTTGAGGTGAGAATCCCAAGAGATGGTTATTATCCAAGATGATGACGATTGGTCCCTGATCAGGGCTAATGAAGTATGCCCTGTTTCTATCCAAGAGGAGGAGGAGCTTAACAGGTGATGACAAATCCTGGATGTCCCAACCCAGAGAGTGGTAGAGATGGGATGCTCTATTGAAGAGGTCAACCAATCTATCTGTGGGGTTAATCCATGAAGGCTATACTTTTCACAAACTCACAAACATAAATTCAAGATTTTTTTTTATTTTGGTTGTATGAATGAGTCTCGTTATCAGATTTTATTACTACATCTCAATCGTATCTTTGAAATATCCAGTGATCAATCCCTAAGCTCATGTGGATCATGCTAGATATGGGAAAAAAGGGATTACCACATAATTATTTCCCTTTTATACAAGAGTGCCAACCAATCACTGGACATCTGGGTTCTGAATAACCACTATGAGTTTCCAGGAAGAAAAATGGTGGGGCATGGTTAGGGAATAGAATTATCAAAACAGTTAAACTGCTCTCCCCTAATATTCTCTAGAACACGATCATGATAATTCCAGGGGAGTTAGAGTAAATCAAAACAAAGGGAGTGAAGAATGGGAATTACGATTCCCAAAATTTGGAATGCAATGAGGATGGAATGAAGACAGAGGATATGTTTTGACCAAATTATAAACACAACATCTTCATTGTGTTAGGATAAAGTGAAAACAAACAAACATGGTCCAACCACTATCCGTATTCGAAAACATGGGAAAAAACTTGAATTGTCATCTGATGTCCTTTAAAATGTTGGCCCGGAATGGTGGGTGAGCCTTAAGACTGAGCATCCTAACCATTAAGGGGTTTCTTCAGAAATGAAAGTAAATGGGGATCCAAAATAGGCGACATGAAAAGTATCGTGATGGAATGATTGCATGTTTGGATAAATTCTACCACTATTGAAATTACACCACTGGGATGAAAGTATACTGGGTGAGTGTATTGGACTAAATTTAAATCAGGCCTACTTTTGAGATGGACCTCTCTAGAGAGGGACTAAGGTGTTCTATAGTTTTATGTCATGTAAATGGAGATGATAAACGCATATTTTAGCATCATGCGGTAAGGACGCTGCATGAATAGTTTAGTGTTGTATGATCAGGATGTTGCACAAAGTTTAAGGTCATATTTCCAAGACCCTAATAAATAGTTTAAAGTCATGTTACATGGTCTATGAACCTGTAGTTTAATGTCATGGAGTTCATACCATGATTAGGGGAAAAGAACCGTGAAAGTTAATGATCCTGAGGCTGGGACTAGGTTGAAATGCAGTGGAATTTCTACGTATCCCATAAGGATGGGAATCTAGACAAACATAGTTCTATAGAATAGAATGGTAAGTGACCAATGCTGGTGGGATCAATCCTCTCTTGTGAAGAAGCTGATGCTTCCAAAAATTATCATGGGTTATCTTAAACTTTCCCAGGTTTTGGGTTGTAGTTTAAAGTCATGTGTTGAGGACATAGGCACCCCTAAAAGTGAAATATGTGGTGTGGTTCATAACCTGACTTAAATAAAGACCAAATAGGTTTGCACCACATCGCATGTTCTTAAAAGGGAAGTCGAAACTGAGAAGACCAAGATAGTTAGTTTGCCATTCTCTGGCTAAACACGTGGATAAGATGCCTGAATGTCTCAAAGTATCTTAACACAGCATGAATCAAGCCTTACAAAGTTCTTTGTATTCTGAACAGTTTAACATCATGTGGTGAGGATGATAGTGTAACAGCTTAAGGTCGTATGGAAGGATCAATGGGTCACACCGTCTCGTATGTGGATATTAACCTACCACAAACCCTATGCGTATGTGTTCCATGATCGATGTAGGAAACGAGGAGCATTTCCAAGCCTTCCCCATATAACGAGAGCGAGAAATGGTGGAAAGGAAATTTCAGGTGGGGAAAATCCCATACAAACCAAGATCCCTAGTGGATGCATTCTAATGGGCAGAGTTACAACACCTAGGGTGTCATGGGTTTATAAAATGGAAAGGTGCATTAAACATGTGATTCATTGCATTCAATGTTTAGGATGAAATGGGAGAAGTGTGACGATGAAGGATAACTATTGACTGTGTTGAAAACATAGCATCCATTTCATGTTAGCCTAGAATGGGAAAAATAAAATGAGGGCTGACCACTGACCATATTTGAGACACACTATTTGTATCAAATTTTTGTTCGAAATCCTTTAGGGTGTTGGCCCAGGACAATTGGAGAGAACCGAGACCCAGCATCCATATCCTTAGGGGGTCCCTCTAGATTTAAAATAGAGTGACAACCCAAATAAAGGAATGTGAGAAGTGTGAACATTTCCCATGCAGTTTAAGAATCATGGTAGCTAAATGCAAGGAGTGGTAAACTTGAAGGAATTAAATGGCGTAGTTATTATATACCCGACATGAATGAGGAGGAAGAAGTTTGTGCCACACCACATACTTCTAGGAGAACCCAGTCCAGAGGGAGTTGGGGGTGAAAGTGGTTGTGACTGGACCACAGATAGAAAGTCTTGGCACCACTACGTATCCCATAAGGATGGGAATAGAGGTGGTACGGTAGGAGTCCGACACCAAAAGGGGTTGATATCATTTTTTAAGTAGGAATATCATAATTATTATGAATTTTAACATCGTGTGAACATAGATGATAGGAATCTTAGTTTAAGGTCATAGTGCTCGGACCGTAAGGTACCCAGTTTAATGTCATGTACATGGGACATGCCTTTGTAGTTTATTGTCATTCGATAAGGAAAAAATGGAGAACACTCGAGAGAGGTATGTAACGTGGTTACTGCAAACCCGACTTAAATGAGGACATAAGTCCACACCACACCACATAATTCCAAGGAAACTCATGCCGAAATGGAATAAGAGGGTTCATGGTGATGTGACTCAACCAAAAACAAAATTTTGGGCATCACTATGTATCCCATAAGAATGGGAATCAATACACACATAGTTCCTGATGGTGGTATGGAAAGCGACCAATTCCAAAAAGGGGAAATGTATTCTCATGTAAAGACATTGTATGATTGGGTAATAAATCATTTCACAGCCTAGGTGAAAAAGATATAATTTAGCATCTTACGATATGGATGTAAGAGATCTTAGTTAATTGTAATAGAGCTCAGACAAAAATGGGGAGATTCCTGAAGTGAAAATATGTGACGTGGTGCCACAATACAACCTGATGTGAATAGTAATAAGGTAGTTTGCACCACATTTAAAATGTCCAAGATAAGCCACATAGTTTAAAGTCATGATGCATGGACTAGGGGCCATGAGTTCTTAGTTTATGGTCATAGATTATGGACCAAAAAAGATGCATTACCCTTCTATGCTGGCACAAACCTTACCCAAATCCCTAAGCCCATGTGAGCCATTCCCGATGTGGGAAACAAGGGTGGAGGAGATATTTACAGCGCATGGAATCACATGGTAGGGGATGAAGGTGGGGTGACCCCACCACACTGGTTCATTCTCCAAGATCACAAAGGTTCATGGAGTGAAAACAATAAGGGTGTAAAATTTTTGTCTGGTCATGATGAGATGGAATGAGATGTGAATCATGAGACAAATATTTAGGGATTAATATGGCCAGTGTAATGATAGAGGATAACTTCCGTCCATGTTCGCAATAGAGTATCCATTTAATATGACCTGGAATTGGAAATAACATCTAAGGGTCGGCCGCTGACCATATTTAAAATGATAGGAGAGCACTGAGGCTGAGCATCCTTAATATTCAGGGGTCCTCTCGGATGTGAAAGGTGATGGAAATCCAAACAAAGGTACATGTGTAGAATGGAAATTGATTAGAGCACATCCTTGCATAATACAATACTCTAATTCCTAAACCATAGTGCATTTGAGCATGTTGATGAGCCATAATAGAGGTCAAGAAGTCCAGACAAAAAGGGGTAAAATGCATTTATGAACATGGGGTTATGCCTAAAGATGAAATGTCTGGGAATTCCTATATATCCCATGAAGATGGGAATCATTACAAATGTAGTTCTTGAAAACTCGGTGGTAGGATACCAATTCTATGGGAAATACTGTCGTGCAGGTCTATCCCATGCACCGAAAGAAGATAAATTTGATGGATCGTGTTTTCTCTTTAGTATGTGTGTGTTGTTTTGAGCAAAGAACCCTTGAGGTAGAATCCAGGTGTTGCTGTAGGAATCAAGACAAACATAGGCCTTGAAAAATAGCATGATGGATGACTAATGCCATACATGATGTCTCCTCAAGCGAGGACACCACAATACGGTGTTGTTTTTTGTTGTGGGTCTAGGACAATAGTTTCAAGTTTAAGGTCATATGACAGGACCAGCCCATGCACTTTAATTTCTTGTGGAAAAGATGCAACAGTTTAAATTCATTTGGGGTGAGGCATCATAGTTTAATGTCATATGGTTTGGACACATACGTAAGAATGAGGGTTCTAAATTTAATGTGCATGGCATGATAAAGAATACCTGATGTGAATGAGGACAAAAGTCCAAACCACACTACGTGCAATCCTAGGGGAGAAACCTCATGCCAAGGGGCTAGAAACGATCAAGAGACTTGGGGATGTACCTGAGGATGAAATGTTTGGGTGTTACTATGTATCCAATAAGGATGGGATCATTCCATACATATTTCTTGGAATGGCGTGCAGTTTAACGTCATGTGGTAAGAATGAAAAGAAAAGAGGATGCTCTAGAAGAAGGGGAAATGGTACGGTTGTTGAAAACCTAACATGAATGGGGATTAAAGTCTGCATCGTGCCATATGCTATTAGGATACTTAGTTCAATACACCATAAGGAAAGCAGAAGCTATGATACATGGGATTGGACCTAAAGATGAAATGTACGGGAATTCCTTTGTATCCCATACAGATGGGAATCAAGCTCCACATAGATCTCAAAATGATGTACAGTTTAATGTCATTCGGTAAGGATGCAAGTAAAAGGGTATGGGGAGCTCTTGATAGAGGTAAATGTCATGGTTATTGCAAACCTTACGTGAAGGAGGACATAAGTCCAAACCACACCACATGCGCTATGTGAGATCTTAGTCTAAGGGGATAGAAGGAAGAGAAGGTTTCTAAAAATCATAACTGGACCCAAAGATGAAATGTTTGGGAATTTCTACATATCTTATAAGAATGGGAATCAAGCCATACGTAGTTCTAAAAATACCATGCAGTTTAACGTCATGGAGTAAGGATGTGAGGAAAAAGGGGTGGAGAGATCTTGAGAGAGGTAAGTGGTGTGGTTATTGAAATCCCAACATGAATGACGACATAAATCCACACCACACCACATACCACTGAGAGAACCTAGGCCACGGGTCTAGAAGGAAGAGAAGGTCTTCAAAATCTTGGGATGGGCTTAAGGAAAAAATTTATGCCCATTCTTATGTATCCTGTATGAATGGGAATCAATCCATACATAGTTCTAAAAATGTCATGCAATTTAACATAATGTGGTAAGGATGTTGAAAGAAGGAAGTTCTAGAAGAAGGAGAACATTATTCTTCCTTTATAAACCCAATGTTAATGGGGATTAAAAAAGTCCACACCACTACATATGCAACCCTTGAAGAGAACTAAACTCAAGGGGGAAGAGATTTGTTGGGCTAGACCTGAAGATGGAATTTTTGGGCATCCCTACATACCCCATGAGGATGGGAATCCATCCATACGTAGTTCTAAAATTCTGTGTATTTTAACATCATGTGAAAATGACATGGTAGATCTTAGTTTATGGTCATAGAACATGTACCATAAAATGCCTAGTTTAATGTCATTTTCATGGGACTAAAGGTAAAAAAAGGTAAATCACCATGCCCATCATGCAGGAGATCATGGGGATGGAAATAATGATTTAGGATAACTGCTGACCATGTTTGAAATATAGTATCCATCTCATGTGACCTGGAATGAAAAAAAACAAATGAGCATTGACCGCTGACCATATGCGCAATGAGGGACTTGTGTCAAATTTCCATTCGATATCTTCCAGGATGTGGGACCAAAATGGTTGGTGAGCCAAGGTGGTGTGAGACCAAGCTGCTAAGGGGGTCCTTTCAGATGTGAAAGGTGATAGAGACCCAAATGACAGGATTTGCGAAGTATAGTGGTACCCATTCAGTTTAATATCTTGTAGTAAAGGTGAGGGAGGTATTCCTTTAATGTCATGGAGCTCGGACCATAAGGTGTATTCGCCATTTGTAGTTTATCGACTTGCGGGACGAAAGGGATCTTAGTTTCGGGTCATAAAGCTCAGAACATGAAATGAAAATATTTTCTGGGATGGACCCGAAGATGAAATGTCAGGATGTTCCTACATACCCCATCAGGATGGAAATAAATATATACATAGTTATGAAAAATATTGTGTAGTTTAACATCATGCGACAAGGACATGGAATATCTCAGTTTATGGCTGTAGAGATTAGACTGTAAAGTATGCTTACCCTTAAAAGTTTAACATCATTCAGGACAAGGATGAGTAGTTTAACATTTTCCAGGATAGAGATTCCCTTATGTGAAGTATTCTTGAAGAATTTATCATTATTGAGAGGATTAATATTCTCACCATACATAGTGACCAGAGAGTATGCCACATTGGGTTAAACTTTGTTAATGACATAATGTACCTCCCATTTGAGCTCTATCTTCAGTTTCTTCCTACCAGGTATCATTGGCGTTCTTAGGGCCAATACCACATAAATTTATAAGAAAGAGAGGAGGTGAAATTTATTATTTAAAGACCTAGATATCTTGTTCGGATGCCTCTCCAGATTGTGCATATCGTGAAGCATGTTTTCATCAAGTGATTCATGTTCATCCATATGGATTTCATCTAATTTTTCATGTGCCTTTTGATTATAGATAGTTGTACAAAGTGAGGCTAACTGAATCTCGAAGGGTTGGACATCCTCTATTTCATACACCATGGAATATGGAGTCACCTGGGTGGAATTACGAGTCATCATCCAATAATCCCGGAGAGCATTGGGTTGTTTTTTCGGCCAACTCATCTTGTTCTAACCAACCTTCTTCTAGAAAATGCTACAGTGGGTTTTGTTGAATGTCTTGATCTTCCCATTTTCTTGTGCATGATAGCAAGAGGTATGATTAGAATGTATGTTGTACTTGGTAGGAACTATCTATTCCCACATGGAAAAAGAAATTCATTGCGGTCGGCATGGACTTTCATTAGCGAGTTGTTGCCGGTGGGTATGGTCCTATGACATTGAGTCCAACAAATGTAAAGGGACAAGAGTAATTGGTAGTATGGAGAGGATCTGGTAGAATATTTAATAAAATTATCATGGATTTAGAATTCATGGTACCTCTTGGAAAACTCAATACTGTCATTGATCATGGTGGGCCAAAAATATCACAATCTTCGGATCTGATGAGAGAGTTTCAACCCTGCCTGAATAGCCTCACAAGAACTGGCATGAACATCTTGCATAACCCGAGAATTCATTACTCATTGAATGAAACAGATGATAATCCCATAAAAACCCACATCTACAGGGGATCTTCTCAAGATTGGGACCTCTCTAGAGTGTGAATTATACCACACGCCAACGGACTCACTCACGTTTGTCTCAGTCTGTCATGAGATTATTGTTCTATAAATACTCAATAAAGGGAGTCGTCCGATCATGGTTCCCTTCCAATATTGTGGCAGGGGGACATGGAGCTCCTGATGTAGAGGCATCAGTGGTAAGGTGGATTACCTATGGGCTATCATCATCGTCCGGAGTAACGAGAGTGATGAATCTTCAATGCACCACCTGGATAATTGAATCATCTCGGTCAGGCTATGAAAGAGATGTGAAAATTCTAGCCAAGGCATCGGCTTGACCATTCTATGATCAAGGGATGTGAGTAACTTATGTCTGAGAAGGGGACTGGGCTATGAATTTGTGAGTGTTCTCTAAAAGAGTTGTGAGCTCTGACTTCCTGATGAAGTAGTCAATGTTGATCTCCTTGATGACCAGTTTGGAGTCTGATTTCACATATCGGTGGGGAAAATCAATCTCAAGGTCAGTTCATGACCAGTGTTGAGGGCTTGATACTTTGCTTCACTGTTGGTGTAGCCTTCTGACAACATGAATGAATAGGGTAGTACATCTTGTGCAGTAGTGATGAATATGATAAATAGGACCCCCTCTATTGAGTCTAGGGTCATTTAGTCTTCTACCAGTATGGCTTCGAGAAGCACCATCAAAGTGAATTTTCCAACACAGAATGGCCCGATCCACTGAGGGGATTGCCTTGTATAGAAAGTAAATATCTAGATACTTCTCTGTAGGCGTTGGATGGGTAGAAAGAAATTATGCCAATGCATGTCCCTTGATAGACTTCTGGGGGATAACTTGATGTTGAACGATTGAAGGAGCACTACCCACCGAGCTAGACGTCTGGTCAACATGGGGTGGTTCAAAATGTACTTCAGCATATCCATTCTAGACACCATCTTTATCTCATGGTGCTATATGTAATGACTCAATTTCTGCACTATGAATACTAGTGAAAGGGTTATCTTCTCGATAGAGGAATATATGGTCTCTTTATCAAGGATCATATAGATGATATTTTATAAACTATTCTATATTCCCTCATTGTTCTTGTGGGCAAGAATGCCATTGAGGTACCATTCACGAGTGGTCACATAGAGGACCAGTGGCTTTTTGAAAATGGGGGGCAACAGAACTAGAGACTGTGGAAAGTACAGCTTGATTTCCTTAAAATCAGTTTGCCACTCCTTATCCCACTGATAATTTTCACCTTTCTTCAGGATACGGGAAAATGGATTTCACTTTCCATCCAAATTTGTGATGAGTCGGTGTATGTAGGATAAGTGGACTTGAAAGCCTTGAAGCACCCAAATGTTACTTGGAGGAGACATCTAACTGATGGCCTTGATCTTATCTAGATCAATCTCAATGCCTCTGTATATAATAACAAACCAGATAAATTTTCCAAAGGTGACCTGAAAGGCACACTTCAGTAGGTTCTTCTTCAGATGGCGGGAAGAGAGGAAGCTTAACACTTTCTAAAGATCCTTGAGATGGTCCTGGTTCTAGTAATATTTAACCACCAGATCTTCCATGTATCATTCCACAAATTTCCCAAGGATTATATTGAATATGCAGGGCATGGCATGTTAATAGGTGGAACCTGAATTCTTTAGACCGAAAGGCATTACCTAGTAGCATAAAGTAACTTGTGGTGCCTTGAAGGTGGTATACTCTTCATCCTTCGGTTCCATTCATATTTGATTATATCTGGAATAGACATCCAGGAAAGAAAGAGTCTAGAACCCATCAGTGGTGTCCATCAATAGTTTTTTCATGTGAAGGGGAAAATCATTCATCGGATAGTGATGGTTGACATCTGATAAGTCAATATCGACTCTGATCTATCTATTATTCTTCTGGATGAGGATAATTTTAGCTTACCCTCTAGGGTACTAGACCTCCTTTATGAAGTTAGATTTGATGCGCTTATCAAACTCAGTCTCATCCATGGAACCTTGAGAAGTGTTCATATTTATAGGGGTTTGTTTGAACCCATGATGATTAGTTGGGAGACTAAGATGGTGGATGGTGACCTAAGGATCTAGCCTTGGAATCTCATGATAACTCTAGGAAAATACATCACTATGCTGCTTTAGGAAATCCACACATTGTAGTTTCTCTTCTGCAGGCATAGCTGCACTGATCAGTGTTAGTTTTGCATCTATCTCTAACTGAGGTTCACCTATACCAGTTCATCAACCGTAATAGAGACGCCCTCATAAAATAAGGAATGGGAGTCTTTAAAATCCTTTTTTTCATATATGGTATGAGTATCATCGGTGGGAGGAAACTCCTCTCACTCGATAGTTCTTGAAGGGACGTTGGTGCCAGCCTGAGCAGTAGTGGAAACCTCATCGGGGGACCCCTGCACTGCTAAAACCATGGTGAAAAAAGCTATCGACCCTATCCCATATGATCTACGACCCAAGGTGTCCTATTTGATAATATCAAATTAAGAGTGTCCCATCATCTTGAGCTGGTATATCCCAACCCAGCAAAAAAATAGAGTATGATGTATTTTTATTTCTATGGGATAGACATCCTGATACCTTATAAGGGTAAGGCGCTCTGGGATTACCTGATCCGGATTAGTGTAGAAATACCTAGTAATCCCATGAAGATCCTTAGATTTGGGAAAGTACTTCCCTCTCATCCCTGAGACAACAAAGTATTTCCCCAATTTTGGGGTTGTGGCCTCCAATCAGTGAATCAGGAAAATGTAGGCATCATCTAGGTCAATCCAAGGGTTAGTCGCAGTTGTAACATGCTCAACCTCGTTAGCCTGAATCTATTTTTCCTTTCTCTTGTAGTTTTGGGTATCTATATAGTGGGATTTGCAAGAGGAAAAGGGAGATGCATCACCTTGTATTATTCCAACTAGACCATTAAGGGAGTACTTAAGGAATTGGGGATATGAGGAATGGACTACCGCACTCTGGTGCATCAATGGTCTACCCGTTAATTCATTAAAAGCAATGTCTTGTGAGACAACCATAAACTCAGAACTTGAAACTAGGCCACCAATCTAGGTATTCAGGTGGATCTTTCCAACTAGTGTCTGTTGCTTCCTATTATAACCTTGAATATTCAAGTCATATGAACTTAGATCTATTTCAAAAATCCCCATCTTGCAGAGTTTCTGGGTTGGGATAAGATTGATCCCAAATCCCGTGTCGACAAGACAGTGACATAACTCCCCTCCATCCAACTTTCTAGTGTTGTATAGTGGGCGGATGTTCCCTTGTATAAGAGAACCTTCATATTCTCCAAAGAAAGTGTTGATGTCCTGAAATTATTCTTGTTCCACTATCTCGATATGGAAGGCTTCCAGGACTACTACTTCTATCTAAAATTAGCGGGGGATTCTAAATTCCACCGTAAGGGCTTGAAGCATATCTTTTGAAATGAGGAGATCCTCAAGGGTATATAGCCTCTTTAGGAATGGTGGAAAGATTCTTGGGGACATTATATTTCTATTCCATGCATACACTTCTACTGAGAGGTGTTCATTTTGTTCCAAGAGGTATAACAGGTGTTAATGGTTGAATCGATGGATTCTGGCTAGTGCTTGAAATGTCCCGATACTCACTAGTCAAACCACGTAGAGTGGATACTGTCTGATGGCAAGATAACCGAGTTCCATCCACTATATAACATGTCTTATTTTAGCACAGTTGTGGTGGATCTACATGATAAAGGAGTACAAATGACAGAGGATGTGAATCTAATGAAACAATATGAGAAGGTTGTGCATGTTGAGCTTTATGATGGGCGTACTATATAGTCTCAATGGTGTGCATGGCTTGGCTAGATGCACTGACTAATTCATTCGGGAAATTTACATACCCACAACTTCATCTATGCTGGCATTGACTGGGGACATTGGGAGGGTGCTCCTTGTACCCTTCATCACCAGGAACCATGTAAGGGTTTACAAGCTTCACAATATTGACGGAAGCATGCCCCTGGTCATCACTTGAACAATGTTTCATTGTTGGGTGGATTTTGGGGGCAGTCTCCATCTTTGGGTCATTAAATTTCTGAGAGTACGGGACAGATTTGGCACATGCGGAGGGCTTTTTCTTCCCTTTAATCATATTTTCTTTCTCTCTTGAGAGGATGAAGGTTGAGATGTTGATGCAGACATCATAGAATATGGTAGTGCGGTGAATTCTGTAGGAACAGGATGATTCAAACATGAAATAATGATACCATGGGCATGGTACACTACCTTGCAAGCCATTCTTTCATCATATTTCTGAGACCTGTGGTTAGAATCCTATTGTAATTCACCCTCACGGTCGTTGTCAATATTTATAAACACACATGTCACCGTTGTTGGGGTTGCACCCGACACAGCTATGTTGTTATCGACTTGGTCTTGGAACAAATCTTTAAACAACAACCACTAATTGAGGGTGTGGCCAAGGAACTGGTGATATGGTAGTAATTGGGGTGATCATTGATATTCTCCTCTTCAGGCCACTTCCATTTTTGCAACTGTAGGATTAAGTAGTCCAAGGTTCTTTGGAAATAACAAGGAACCTGATCCTTATTAAATTATTAGGTCTAGTTCTTCCAGTATTGGAAAGGAGCTCTAGGAGCCTAGCCCTAATGAGTGGTGGGTGGAGCCTATCAAGAAGGTGGAACCAAATTATATCACCTAAGGGGAAGTAGAAGGTTATGTGGGGGCGCCTTCCGATTCTGAGGTGGTTGCTGCTGAGCGGGAGGTTATGCCTGAGGTGGTGGGCCTTAGCGAAGCTATAGAGTTGGCTCTACTAATAACAATTCCATCTGTCTGGGGGGCCCTATTTGTGCTACAATTGTGGTCTCCTCCTCAGAGGCTCTTCTTGTGGGAGCTACATGAGGAAATGGACATCCAGATTGGATTTCTACAATGCTTTCTCTAAATGTTGATCTTTGTCAAAGAAATCTCAGAACCCGTCTAGGAAGTTTAAAGTGATGAGATAAGAGACCATTTCATTCTTCACATTCTACACACACATCGTTAGCCGTTGTTCCTAGGTTAGTGTAATATCAAGGTAATATGTGAGGCCCTTCAACATGGAGACAAAGTCTGTAACACGTTCATCTGGACTCTTCTTACACTTGAAGAGGTTAGAAATTATTTTCTTCTAAGTTGTGGAACTAAACTGCTAGAGAAACTTCAAACAAAGATCTTCCCAACCAGCTATTGACCCAATGGGTAACTTGTTGTACCAGGAAAATGCAGGCCCTTCCAATGTCTGTATGAAACATCGGAGCTTGGTGGCCTCCTACTATGCTGGACTTCCCAGCATGGGTCATGACCTTGAAATAAAGTGGCCCAGATGCTACAGTGGATTTTCCATCCCATTAAAGTGGGAGAGGGTAGGATTTCCAAAACCTAGGGTTATTGGCATATTATCAAACCATGCCGGATATGGCTTTCCATTAGGTGGGATTTCTACATGTCGATTTTCTAAGGTCTTGAGGTGAGCAATTAGTGCTTATATTGGATCGTCTGGATAAGGATTATGATATTGATGAGGGCCTCTGACCATCAACGTGTTGGAAGCTTCTTCAATGTGTTAATAGGGCCACATGGCTCGTGGGGTGACTGGAAGAATTTCCCAAGGAGTTGGGGAAATAACTTTTAGTGTGACCGGTGGGACCCACTAAGTGGATGGTGGAACCTGAGCCAGGTCCTAAGAAAGGTTTCCATGCAATTAAAGTGGATTAAGTGATTTATATCGTTGTTTCTTTCCATAAATACTGACCTATACCCTATCTAGATGGGAAAGGTTGTCAAGATCACCAAAAAGATACTCACTAGTAGGAAGCTATATCTACCTCTACCCATGTTTCCCTGATTGAGGATTATTGTAATCTGGTTTCTATTCCATGGTGTGCTTGGTGAGGATCTCATCAACCATCTATTTCTATTCAGAAAGATGTTGAAGCAACGTCACCTCTTAAGGGTCATCTTTCGTATTTTTCATTAAGCCAGATGGGTCGAAGGGTTTTACAGTCCCATTTTTTCTCTTTGCCTTTATTGGGGTCTCGACCAGGAGGTAATGACTCAATAGGTGCAGGAAGGCCAAGAAAAGTTATTTGTTGGTGAATATGGACACCTATAGGGTCTATCAGGTGTTGTACTACCCCAAAGGGTTGTTCCTATTGTCCAAGACTTGTTCCAAATCCCCCTTCTGGGTATATCTTTGGAACAAACATGTTCACTTTGATGATACCTATTGGAAAATCCTCGATATCATCAGGTGAACCAGGATCGCGCAGGATAAGACTAAAATGTAGGGTAGTGTTGGAACCACTTTGTGTATAAGGTTGTATTTGTTGTCAACAGTTTTCAATAAAGATCAAAATGAAGGAGATCAAGAAGTACTCCAATGAAATGGAGGATTGATAATTCAGACGATTTTTGTACTGATCATAAGTTCAAATAACATGTGTCAAAGGTGATACATTGTTTACAACAATGAAGAATGTTTGGTGTAATCCATCTGAGGATGATTAAAGAAGAATGGAGTTTTATTTTGGATGAAGACCATGCAATTCCTCCTTATTTCATGAGAACCATGGGTTTTGATGAAGACCATGCAATTCCTCATTATTACATGAGAACCATGGGTTTTTGATGAAGACCATGCAATTACTCATGATTGCATGAGAACCATGCAAGAGACTTCTTGAATATTTCACTCATATGCTTTGCATGAAGTAGATAATGACAGCTGAAGAAGAAGAAAATGTGCAAGGGATTGGACTTCTGGGACGGCCATGCGGAGATTGAAATTATGAGATGGCCATGCACATCACATTGTATCAGAAGATGATGGTTCTAAAGCTGTTCCTTCAAAGAATACATATCACCATAGTGGAGTTTGTGATGACAGCAGAAGAGTTGTTGAAGGATTCAAATCACCAAGAAGAAGTGTTTTTGAGATGATTGTTCTTCTTGACAAAGCAAACAAATGACATACAAATTTTTTTACAAAAGGGATTTCATGATGACATGTCGAGTTCAAGAGTTTTTGGTCAACAATCTATGTTTGATTCAAGAATGTCGATAGTGGAATGGATGATCTGGGGGCGGTACAAAAAATTAAGAAGAGTGATTTTGGAAAAGGGACATGTGCACCGTACACTTGAAGGAGAGGAAACTTACGTGCCATATGTTTTTGAGGATCAGAACATCAAAATATAGCAAAGGGAAAAGGGTCGCGCAAGTGTTGGTTAGGTCGCACAAGTGGACTTGCGCGCCATGAAAGAACGTGCGCTCTGGAACCTAGGAGGATGGTGAACTTGCGCGCATATTGTTTTCCAAGAACAGAACCTCAAAATATGGCTAAGGAAAGAAGGCCGCACAAGTATTAGTTGGGTCGCGCAAGTGAGTTGGGCGACAGAGGCTAGGGGAGATGAGCTGTGTGTCGTGACTTGCACGTCGATGGTTGACTTGTGCGCCATCGCACAGGGGGTCCAGTTTGCCTATAAATACTAGACCACCCCTCCTCATTTCTAACGGAGTTCAACACTTAGAAAAATCAGATCTCTCGTCGCGCAGGTGTGAAAGTCGCGCAATTAGTGTGTGGTCGCGCAGGTAGACTTGCGCGCCAGTGTTTGAAGCTACGCGCCGGTTGTTGGTTGCGCACCCAAGGCAGTTTGGGCAAGAAAGGAAGTGTGTCGCGTAGGTTAGAAGTTGAGGAAGGCATTGTCGCGCAGGTGGTTTGGTGATACTTGCACGCCAGTTTAGACCGGCGCGCTGTATTGGGACTTACGCGCATGGCTTAGAGAAGCGCACCAGGTATTGTGGAAGCCCACCGGTTTGTTTGGAGCTGCACGAAAGCCGGGAGATTACTCGATACATTCGGTGCAAAGTGAGATTGAAGAAGAAATCTAAATGATACATGCATGATCTCATGCATACATGGTGAACTGATTCTGACGATGACAAGTAAGTTGAGCATCATTTATTGAGCAATCACATAAGTGATTGTGATTCAGACAAAAAAAGACAAGGGGATCTAGTGCATTCAGTCATTGCACTAAAGAAGAAGGATTGAACTAAAAAGAGAATCAACTCTGAACCCTGATGAAAACAAAGTCTCATGCTGAACAGTAGACAAAGAACTCCAATGCACATCTATTGAAGAGACCTTCGTGTCTATAAACTGAGTGGGACTTTACCAACGGAAGTGAGCTAGGGGGAGTCAATGGGAGTGACTCAAGCGACGCAGTGAGCTATCCCTAAAATTTTGTAAAGTCAGTGAGCCTGGGACAGAGTGACTGTACCAGAACATTTGTAATCTACAGCTAGTGAAGCATAGTGGATTTTGGTACGACCGACAACCTGTCGGCGTATGCTCCTTGGGCGTAGCCCTTATTAGTGAACCAAGTAAAAATAGTTGTGTCATCTCTCTGCATGTGAATGTTTCATTACTAATCATATCCATCATACAGGTTTAACAGGTTCCTACCAACGTGGGAACAAGATCCAAAACATTAAGAAGAAAAATTTGATACCCTAATTCACCCCTCCCCTCTCAGGGTGTCCCGAGGTCCTACAGGTAGCATACTACCCCATCCAAAAATCTAGACATGTGGGGAATCCTCCTAGATAACATTTCAGAGAACAATGAGGATCTATATGCATTATTTTTTAAGGGATTGATGATAATAAGGTGATGCAGGGTGTTGCGAAATAGGTATTGCGGCTAACTCGACCAGGCGGTATTTCTGGACAATGTCGTTGTAATGTTCCCAACTTTTTGGGAAAGCTAACTACTAACAATAGAGACCGAATGGTATCATCCCTATGGTTTGGTGGAGGCACATACCCTCTTCCTTTGTAAGGGACTACTAAATTTTAAAGATTGTTGTTTAAATTGGACATAACATCTCTGGGAAATGGTCCATTGTGGGAATGTCCCACAAATTTCCCATCTCAAACTTGGGATTCTGTCCTTCATTTCCCTACTCTTTGACTTCAGGCAGTTTTGGGACTAGTAATGGCAATGAAGATGATCATTGTTGCAGTAGACTTCCTGGTGGAGAGTATGGCATGTGAGCTAACAAGCTGATGTATCTAGGGATATCTTCTGAAAGATAAACGGATTGCACCACCACATCCCAATAAGATGGACTATTGACCACTACTTCCCAAAAATGGGTTTCGATCATTGGTGA
This sequence comes from Viscum album, assembly GCA_963277665.1. Taxonomy (NCBI): domain Eukaryota; kingdom Viridiplantae; phylum Streptophyta; class Magnoliopsida; order Santalales; family Viscaceae; genus Viscum; species Viscum album. The sequence continues at coordinate 326,691,568 of OY728146.1, forward strand.
TGTGTCACACTATTTCTCATTCTCAATTGGTCCCTAGAATAACTCTCTATGATCTCTTATAGAGGTAGAGAATGATCATGTTGATGATAAAAAGGATTTCATTGATATTCCCTAGAAAGGGGCCAAATATTCCTCCTTCTATAAGTATCTTCATAGGGATGCATGGATCTGGTAGACCTCACTTTCTAGAAGGATGAGGCTGATAAGCATTTTTCCTTCCCCATCACCTCACATAGATGATAGGGGTGAAGTTTACTTCATTAAATTGAACACCACTTCAGAATCTGAAAAGCAGATGGGTTTGATTGTGGTTTCAGGCTTTTTAAGATTCTTATTCTATCAATGATGACCCACCCTCTTTCACCATAATGGTTCTTTAAGGAATGATATATTTTTGAAATAGGGAAGACCTCCGCTTGGGTTGGTGCTGGAGTTGGGAGGACCACCGCTTAGACCAACCGGGGTGCGAGGAACACCTGGTAAAATGTCCAATGGAACATGGGGAGGACCTCCAGGATTGAGGGTATTATAGGGGGGGGGGGCTCCACTGGATTTGGAATGAACATGGGGAGGGCCTCAATGGTGTTCGTTCTTAGGACAAGGATGACCTTCGTGTTGACCGGTTCTAGTAGTTTTGGTACGAGGAGGTCCATTGTTCTGACCATATTGTATATGGTAAAGACCTTCATGACGACTGTAGAAGAAGTGGTGAGGGTATCTATTGGATTTGGTGAGAACACAGGGAGGACTCTCATGTTGATGGGTGATAGGGTAAGGAGGATCCTCCCATTGACAACTGCGAAGGCAGGAAAAATTTTCATACCTGAGACCAAGGGCATGGGGAGGACCTTTCTGATGAATGTCAACAAGATGGGGAGGACATCCTCCTGGGAGAATTATGGTGGCATGAGGGGGACCTCCATGTTTGATGTGAAAGAAGGTATGAACTCCACTCAGTCTGATGATAGTATGGGGAGGACCTCCATACTAGAAATCATCATCGTAGATCAGCTCGTGACAGATTCTTCTTGCATCGGTGACCGGGGAGGTCAACTCAACCTACTGGTGTGGTGGATGGTACCTCATGCTAGACCAAGAATGGAGGAATCCCTTATCTGATATAGGGAAGTTCCCATGATCTAGGACAACAACAGGGGCCAATAGCACGTGCCAATTGATGCTCGGGCCATTGGATCTGCGGATGACGATGCCCCCTGGAAGGAACCTTCCTGAGCTTGTACCCAAAATTGATGTAGGGTCATCCAAACTAGGGCCTTCTATATAGGGGTATGGAAAATATACTCCGCAGTCTTTGGGATCATGTGGTGATGTCGATGAGGCCGGGTGGGATCCCTCCTTGGAGGCTCCCTGGATGAAGTCCTAGTCGACCAGACTCGAGCATCACATACTTCATCTGCATAAGGGAGTGAATCATAAGAAAATGTCAAGGATGGGATCCCGAAGCTCTTTAAGGACAGAGTGGAGAGCAGTGGCTCCCTAGGAGACCCTTGGGGGAGGTGGCGCAGATGGGGCCTAGAGGCCTCCAGGTCTTGATGGGTCATGTCCCTTGTCGGGATAACCCCCTCCTATTCTTATCAAAGAATAAGAGTATTGATCACCCTCCTTTGAACAAATTTAGAGGGTGATATGGGGCTTGGGTGCCCAGTAGGTGTGGTGGAAGAGGTTTATGATGAAGAGATGGATTTTTCTGTGACTACCATGTTGACATTTTCCATGCCCCTACGTCCACAGGTGGGAGGTGATTTGTTTATTATAGCTGTAACTTGGGTCTTGAAAAGAAGTAAAATTCAGCCATTAGTACAAAAAATAAGAAATAGATTCCCAATGCCCCAGTTTCATTCAATCTTCTATAGCTGTATAGAAAGATCCACACTGACAACATCGCAGACTGGGATTCCAAATGATCAACTGCTCCAAATCCTGGTGAGTTTCACGCCAGGCCCACTATTTTCTTTGTGGGACCCAACAACGTATTGCTGGAACCAATAACATGCTTATCTACTTATGTCTAAAATTATACTAATTCCCATATTTAGGAAAATAAATTCACGTCGAGTTCAAAATTTCTATTTCTGAATCTTTCTATGGGGCACAAATCCTTTTGTGGGGATGTGTTGGTTGTTTTCTATCATGCATTCCCACATTCCAAAGGCAAATGACATTCATCTCTTATTCAGCAATATTTTCCCTTTTATTGAAATGCGATGATGGGGTTTCATTCTCTCCATCCTTGGATTCCTCCTCAAAATTTGTCACCTAGTCTGGGTCTTCCATAAATATTAATACATTGTTCCTGAAACTATTCCCAGTGCCATATCTGTGCGAACACCAGTTAATTACACTAATTTTGTCAGTACATTCTAAGGGTTTAAGTCATGTTAGAAACCTTCAATTAGGGTAGTAGCAACGTTGGGAATCGGTGTTTGGGATCTGGAACACTAGTACACCTAGATTTTCCCATATGATAGGGCTTCTCGAGGGCATGGAAGCCCAAGGAATCCCATATAAACTACATGAAATTGTAATACATTGGCATGTCTCTATGGTTTTCCTCAGATTCCCATGTATAACATAGGGTATGTCACGATTTTAACATCTATAAGAGATGGATCAAACTTGTCAGAACATGGATGAGGTTGGATCAAATGGGTATATCCCTTAGAGGGAGCACCTTGAAGGTTTACTATATGGGTGGATCAAGATGCCCAATTGGGATGGATCTATGGTGGTGTGTCCCATAGAGGAAGGTATCTCACCATGAAGGCTAATATGGACACCTCAAAGGATGGACCAAAGGATGATTGGGTCCTAAAAAAGGGGACACCAAGGTTTACCATTGGCTAGGATTGAACCTCATGGAGGTCACCTACGTACCCTATATAGAAGAGAGTGATAAAACCCCATGATGTTTCAGAGGGTGAATCATAGGATTGGGGTGTACACAATAGACAATATCCCAAAGAAATGTTGGGGCTTATGTATGGTTTAATGATCGGGTGCTACAAAGGAGCAATCATATGAATGGGACCAACACATGGTTAGCTACCCGAATGGATGACATGATTTCATTTGGATGTGGTGTCCCAGGTGGGATCAAGATGTGTATGGATGAATTGTTGTAAGATGGAATGAGTGGGGATAGAACTGAGGGTCGATGCGAATTTTATGGTGTTGGGCTTGAATATAAAATAGGTTTCCGACATATCCTTATGGCATGGAATCAAAGTTTAAGTATTTCTAGAATGGGGTAATGAGTCACCTGAGGAGGAAGATCTTGAGAATGTATGGATGGGGACCCAAAGGGACTAAAACCAACGGGTTAAGGTATCATATTCTCGAACACAAAGTATCAAGGGAGAGACCAAGATGGGACATGGTTGGAGGTCTCTAACCTCATGGAGTCTTCTTACATATCCTCATGGTAGGGAATAAACTTCCACATAGTCTAGGATGGGTGATGGAATCGAAGTGTACACGAAGCACGAAAACCCGAAAAAATTCTGGGGATTACACGTGGTTATAATTCCATCACAAGAGGGACACTCTTGGTTGGAGGATTGTTGATTAAGTATAGGGATTATGCATAGTTAGATGCCCAAAAACCATTCTAACACCACTAAAGTGTGGACGAAGGATGTACATCCCTACAAAGGGGATGGAAAAGTATACCAATGTTTGGGGTTGAACCCTGGTAGGGGGGTTCCTATGTACCATGTCTTAAGAGATAGAGATCAAAACCCATGTAGTTTCAAGATATAGTTTAAATTCATGTGGGATGAAGGGGGCATGTAGTTTATTATCATGAAAGATGAAAAGTGAACCGATGTGAAATGTCCAGGATAGAGGGATAATGGGCTTGAACCACATAGAGGTTTCTTACATACCTTTCTGTGAAAAGGAAAAGATCAATTTCCTTGTATTTTGGCTGATAGGGGCATGGGGATTACACACCAGGTCAATCCATAGAGTATGTCAGGTTCGATGCTCACTTTAAGACCATGTGACACATGCTCGATGTGAGAACAAGAGGTGTCAATAGACCTGGAGATCATTTTGTGAAAAGTGTTTCCAATAAAACTCGTGTGGGGCTTACGCATGGCTAGTAAGACAAGGAGAGGAAGACTAGGACTCACTCTAGGTGGGAATCCTGATGATAAAGGAGGGTTTCCAGATTTATGTGGAGGATATGGCCATCATACTTGAAACACCACATCAGAGGGTGTCAGGGCTTATGTAGAGACTACCACAAGTGTACATGGAAATGATGCACATAGGTATAGGAGAGGGATTGGGATTCAGTGCCTATCCTCTTCACAATCCTCTTAGGGATTGTCACTTATGTGATGATCACAGTTTAACATCATGTGTTGAGGATACGGGTGCTTGGTAGTTTAACATCCTATAGCTTGGATAGTGAGGATTCACTCCTCACCGCTAGGACTTACATAACTTGTACCAACCCACTCTTGACTGATGGAATGGAAAAGTAATGCCATATGGTAATGGGTTTTTGGAGTGACACATTGGGGGATCCACATCAGCATGGTTTTAAGAAGAAGCAATAGCCATTAGTGTACCTTCACAAAGAAGCATGAGGAAAACACTACTAGAAATATGGGATATAGCCATAAATTTTAATCCATGGTTTGTATTAATTGTTGTTATATATAACCTAAATCAATATCCCTAATGATTTTCATGGCTATCCCCCCCCCCCACGGGCTTACTCCGCCCCAGCCCCCTCCCTCCCTCGGGCATTATCTGCCCCAACCCACTCCCTCCCTCCCAATGCATCACATTTTTTCCTTCCCTGAGATCCCTCCCTTGATACTACTCCTCCCCCTCCCCTATCATCTGATGAGGTCTCACCACATCCCCAGCGACGTAGCTCAAATGCACCCAGGACACCTCCCCACCTATACGACCTCCCTACCACCCTGTCTACATAGCTCTAACAACCCCCCACCTCACTTCTATGCTCCTCCTTCAACATGCCTCACTGCTGCTCAATGCTTCTCCGACATAGATACACCACCTTCTAGAGTCCTCCTCAGATGCAGCCACCCCACCTCCCTAAGATCCTTCTCCTCCGATATGGCCACCCAACCTCCATCTGATTTCTTCCATAGGTTTCTTTTATTTCAGATCATCGACATCTTTTATTTTCACTGGTAAGATTTATTTGTTTCATTTATTATATTTTTAAGTCATATAAGAACTAATTATGTCCTTTATCTATGAAAATACCAAATTGAAATGAATGAGATGAATCATAAGTTAAAAATTTCACAAAAAAGAATATATTATATTTTATGTTTTAGATATTTGGTGAGGGAAATCAAAATCCTATTAGAAAAAATCCATCACCCAAAGATTGAAGTTCTTGAAGGGATTTAAAAGATTCAAAAGAATATGGGTTGTGTCTGAAATATAAAAGATAAGTCAAATTTGATAAATAATACAACTATGAGATGCTTTATTATTATTTAATTGATCACTCTAAATATTGAGAGTACAAGGATGATGTAAATTTAGTTAAGGTTATATATTCACTATAATTTTAAGAGCTACAGTTGGGGAAATAGATCTTTTTTTGTGAGGTAGTGACATCTTGAAGCATACAAAAGATCTTTTCCATTAGTAAGGATTATAGGACCACTTTCAATTTGAAGGATTTGATATAAATATCATATCGAGAGAGAACTAAATATCTAGATATCATATTGAGTTATGGTTAATATGTTCCCACATAGTGTAAGTGTTGAGTTAGAGATGATACATGCTCACCTATTATAATCACCTTTTTATACATTTGATAAAATTTTAGTCTCATGCTTGACATGAACATAATAAGAATTTTTCACCCACATTGGGGTATAATTATTTAACAATATTATGTGGTTTTCTATCATTACTTTCAGCCATGGATACAATGTGAATGTTTATGTTTATGTGTATGTGATCCATTAATCATAATACGTGAATTAGATTAAATATTTAAAATGAAAAATAATTCAGCATAACATTACTTGAGCTAATTCAACACCCCCTTTTGAAAAATATCATGCTGACATAATCAAAGTCTAAATCTAATATCAAAAGGTAACAGTGATTTATATTGTGATGCCAAATGGAGAGGGATGGTGTGGGATAGGGCTGGAGGCCCCAGCGAGTGAAGGAGATTGCACTGTCAAATGGTTCTCCATGAAATTATTAGGCTAACAACATCTAGGATTGCCTCAATAAGAAGATATTTGATTTGAAAAATATTCAGAAGGATATTCTGATTTTGTAGAACTGCTGTAAGGTCTACAAGGGAATTTAAACACATTGTGGTTTATTTTTTGATCTTTTGAAGCAAATTGGAAAGTAAATCTAGAGCAAGTGGTGGAGGCATAGAAACATTATAAAGCATTTGGGAGCATTTTATTGATGGAATCATTTTCTGTTTTTATTTTTCTTAAAATGTTTTAGATTGAAAATATTGAATCAAAAAGTGTTTTCATCAACCAAACACAGCCTACACATTACAATTTTCATTTTGTTTCCTTTTTGGAGTTTTTATGTAACAATGTTTTTTGTAGCCCAAGATGTTATGACATGTTATGTTCTGGGAATGAATGTATTTATTTATGTTAATAACTTCCATGTATATTGTGATGTCAGATGGTTAATATATAAAATGGAAGATAATTTTTTCAGAAATTGATGATGTTGAAGAATATTGAATATGTTGTTGTTATTGATTTATTGAGGAAGAAACATATATATTTGATGTTTTTTTGGATGAATATTAATATGAATCAATGACAAGTGTGTATTCTTAAGGTGACCACTATGTGCTAAATTTTACTACTACAGTTTAAGTGAATCCATCCTTATGGTTATAAAGATGGAAAATTAATGTTGAAAATTTAACTACACTGGGATGACGCAGAAGAATTTTATTTAGAATAAAACGTGATTCTGGAAGTTAAAATTATGAAAGAAACATTATCGATATAATAATTTGTTTATCTATATATTTATCTAGAAAATATATTTATAGAAGTGTAATTTTCATGAATGGAATAAAGATCTCAAATTATTAGTTTTTGAATAATGAAGTACTGAGAGAATGTTCATTGTTAAAAGATGATTCACATATTCAAATTGAGGTTTATTTTGAAGATGGGGCTATGAGAAGATTGTTAGTGATTTTGAGATAACTGTTTTCCATACAATGTTCTATGAAGTTGGTATTGGAGTCATGTATAATTTATCTTGTATATTTGACACACCAATAACATATATTTAAGAAGTATTTATATTTCACTTCTTTTCCCATTATTTCCTTATAGATGGTTTCTTATAATGAGGCTGGTTCTATCCACTACCATCAAAGTTTGTGAGTTCGACATTGGAATCAGGTAAAGTTTCTTCTATTTTTATTCTTTGGAACAATTTTAAATAGGGATTTTGCGATTTTTCAGTTTCCTATTTTTTGTTGTGTTTTTTGGATCTTGTTGACGTGGATTCGAGCCTCTTGACAAAGGCAACTCACCATGTATGCATTGGTAAGAATATATATAATAAGTTCTCTTGTTATCTGTATGTACTCCCATGGAATCATGATTACAGATAAGCGGCTAGGTGTGATTATGTATATATATGGAAAATGCATACGGGTGTGAGTGATAACGGGCTAATGCATGTGATCATATATATAAGGATCCTATTGTGTGTGTTCAAGGCTATGCATACACATACATAAGAGTTAGGGCATCCTTATGTATGTGAAAATGTGCATATGTCTAGAGGATGGATAGAGCATATTATATTTGTCACTGTTAAAAGTGCCAAGCACTGATTGTGGCTTGGATCCTTTGAGGTAGGTCCCTTTCCAAGCCTCTTTAATTCAAGAATTTTTTAAATTGCATTCAGTTTCCTTCTTCATTATGCATTTTTATATCAAATTGCAATTACTGAATAAGGTTTTGTTAATATAATTGTTTCATTTGATAAAAATGTCATGGTTTGGTAACAAAACCCTTCCAACAGAGGTGTGATGTCTGTGAAAACTCGCTATGGTAGGTTATGCAGTTCGACATATCGCTAGAGAGGACAACTCTGCTATGGACGCTCATTCTCAGGAAAGAATTCATGATGTCCTTTTGGTAGTCTTCTCTAGAATAGGCTATTTACCCCAGGAATGTATAGGTATTGTGATAGGGGATTCCTTGGGGCTCCATTATTTCAGACCGCCATGATGCTTGTACTTGTAATGTTCTTTTCTTTGGAAAAAAATAAAAGTTTAGTCATTTTAATCCTTACTGCTTATTCTCTCATTTGCGACACCACAAGCTTCTCAAAAGATGTTTTTGACTCAAATTTTCTCATAGTCAAATTATAATCTTACCACAATCACCAAAACACCCCAATGTAATTAACTATCACTACTGGAAATCTGATCTTTACCAATATTACTATACCAATAGTTTTTAAAAACTGTTGGCATAGGTCCCCTTTCCCAATGGTTTGGCCAAACCGTTGGGAAATCCCACTTTGAGGCCACCTTTCCCAACAGTTTTCCAAAAACTTTGGGAAAGGGTATGGCGTTCCCAACGATTTGGCCAAAGCCTTGGGAAAAGTCCACTTTGTGGCCACCTTTCCCAACGGTTTGGACAAACCATTGGGAAATCCATACCCTTTCCCAACGGTTTTGGAAAACTGTTGGGAAAAATCCACTTTGTGGACACCTTTCCCAATGGTTTGGCCAAACTGTTGGGAAAGGTCCCCCATATATCAACCTTCCACCCATAATTGAATCCAGAATCAGGACCTATACCAACCGTTCTCAAAACCATTGGTATAGGTCTATACCAATGGTTTTGACAACCGTTGGTATAGATCCTTTGAATTTTTATCTAATCTTATTACCGAAAACATTATATAAATCAAAATTTAAAATAATTATGAGAATATGTATATATATTTATGTAATTATGGTCAGAAAAGTCATGTTATGTTAGTGGTTAATTCGTTCAATGATAAACTAGGGGTCCTGGGATCAAATCCCAGTGAATGTTTTTTTTGAAATACATATACCAATGGTTCCATAACTATTGGTATAGACTTTCATATTCCTTATACCAACGGTTTCCAAAACCGTTGGTATAGGTCTATACAAATGGTTTTCCCAAAACTGTTGGTATAGACCTATCCCAACGGCTTACGTGGAAATGGTACTCCAAACCATTGGTATAGGATATACCAACGGTTTGGAGGCCTATACCAATGCTTCCAAAATATTGGTATAGTTTAGTTTTCTAGTAGTGCATGGTTTGGCTATGTTTTCATTTCACAACACCCTGTGAAATGGTTTTCATCTCTTCACCATGGATTACAATTACCTTGATTCATCTCGAGTAATCCCAAAGTTAACTTTATGTAGTTATTGAAAATCATAGATGGCCCTTACATAGACATAATCATTCCTACATGACCTTTACATAAGTCACAAATTACCATTATATAGTCTCCTTTTATTTAGTGTGACCTTTATGTAGGTCGTGAATGACCTTTACATAGCTTTGTATCACCTTAACTAACCCATAAATTCTTTCTTGGACTTTATATAGTTCCTAGAATACCTTTACTTAGGTAGTGAAATATCTAAATAAACATTATTCAACGTTAGGTCACATTTACATAGGTATCCAATTACCTTTATGCATCTACTAATTTCCATGAAACATTTATAAAGAGATTAAATTACATTTTTATAGCTATCAAATCTTTAACTTACCTTTATATAGGATTCATTCTACTTTTATACAAGTAGTTAACATCAAGTATTACCATTATTTAGTCAACATAAATCTCTATTTAACTTTATGTAGGTAACAATTTCAACTCAAAATGAATTCATACAATTCAAATCAATCCTAAGGAGTTCAAAGTTATATCAAATGATGTAGACATGGTTTCTTCATCCATCAAAACTTGTATTTCTATTGACGATTCAGAATGAAATTTATAACATTGTATTGAACCTCTTTACTTGAGTTCTTCAAGTTGTAGGATTAAACCCATCTTACTTTAACCATACTTCTTCAAAACATTATTGAAAATAAAAAACAAATTGATTTAGGCACTTCAGTATACCCCTTTGTAGTTTTTGATCTATTCCCTTTTAAACTTCTCCAAAGTCAAAAACAATCATGTTCCCTTAATTTATTTCAATTACATTAAAGTTAGTATAAATAAAATATATGGAATAATTATTGGTACCATGACCTTTAGTGAGATCACGACAGTTGAGTTGTATGTGATTTATGATGTGTGATTCTTGACAAGCATTTGAAAATATCTTGAGATGAAACCGGACAACATTTTCATTTTTAAAGAGTGAAATAAGAATTTTAGGGTTGGGAGAGATCCTTTGGGTGATGTGTTTAACTTTATAGCCATCTATAACCATGTACATAATGTAAAAAATTATGGAATTTTATATTGATAACATAAGAGGGGTTTCCTTTGATATGTTTGACTTAGTAAACATTGTTAGGTTCCCTTGAATTCCCCTTGATGATGGGGAACTCATATATGTTAGAGGTTAACATGGGGATTACCTCATGGTAGGATTCTATTTATTATTGATCAATCGATCATTTGTAGGTTATGCCACATTATGGTTTTCTTATGTTTTGTGCTTAAATAGTTTTGTACAAGAGAACATTTATTGAAATTTTTTAATTCCAAAACCAGTTGTGGGGGTTTATTTGTAAAGTATTTTTAATATCATGCATAGTGTTTTCCAGAGTAGTAAGGTTTAAAGAGAAATTTTGAAATGATTTAAAATGAAAATACATTTCATGAAGTGTTTTAATTTGAAACCTTTTTTGTGATTAATTTGAAAATGGGACTTTTGGTTGTTTTGGAATAAAAAGGATTTTATGATTTGTTTTGACTTTGAAATGATTATTTGAAAGTGTTTGACTATAGTATAAAATTTGTGAAATGATTTAAAACAAAATGATATTTTAGCCTATTTTTTGATCTTATGATGAAATTCATTAGGTGCTTTGAAAATAGAGAACTTTATGACGTTTGAGTTAGATTTTATGTTAAATAAGTTCATGATTATCAAATCTGGTGTTAATATTTTTTTAAATACTATACTTGGGATGTTGTAATTTTACCCTATGAAATGGATTTTGATTTTTTTTAAGGAAGTGTGATTATTTTCAATATTCTTTTCTTTCTGAAATGAGTTTCCTTACTTCTTTTTAAAATGTGGGGATTTTTAAGAAATATATTTTTATAGTTTGACAATATTTAAGTGATTTTAGTTAATCCCATAGTTCTAAACAATATTTTTTTTAGGGATAAATCATATATATTTTGGAACCATGGCTTGTGATATTTAAATTAATTCTCCTATAAGGGTCTTAGTATAAAGTATAGAGTGTTTCTCTTTGGATGACCATGAGAATGATTCTTCTCATAATTGAGTGTATCTATTCTAGTTCTGAACTATGTGAAAACATTTAATGGAGTGGTAAAGTTGAACCATTCCCTATTTTTTGGGTTTGTTGATTCATTTTCCTCTATTTCACAAAGATTGAGGTTTACTGTAGGTGAAAGAGGGTTTTGAATCTAATTGGACATATTAGAAAGTGATTGTCTAGCCCTTGACTTTTAATGGTTATCAATATTTGAGTGATCAATTGTGTTAGGTCCTATTATGGTATTAATATTATATATAACCTGAGAGGGGGGATCAGGGTATGTTAGTAAAACCCAATTTAAACAATTTACCTTAAATACCTCACATCCTTTTTTGGATCTTGGCCTCTTAAATCTTAAGGGTAACTCTTTTTTATATTTTGATTAAATTTATCGAATTACTAATTCACTTAAACACTTATTACTATATATTCATTATGTTTTCTCAAATCAATTTTGGTGTGTGTGAAGTGTCATGTGTTGTTTGAGGATGCCTAAGGGGATACTTCTCAAAGACAATATGTCAAAAGAAGGGGAGGATTATGAAACATAAATTATATTTTATGAATATTTATATATTTTACATAGCATTAGATCATGTTTAAGAAATAAATTTGGTGTGTTATAGGTTCTTCAGTAGCCATAAATGGATGGTGGGAAAGGATAAGTGGAGGGGTGCAAGGGGTTGTGTAGGGGAGGGGGGATGGGGTGTGTAGGGGGAAAAGCGGTGTGTGTAGGGGGAAGGAGGGGTGCAGGGGGCTGGGGGCTGGTGTAGGGGAAGGGGGTGTACAGGGTGGGGGTGTAGTGGGTAGGGGGCAGTGGGTGTGCAGTGGGAGGGGACAGTGGGGGTGTAAGGGGTAGGGGAGGGGTGGAAGGTGGAGAGGGGTGTGTTAGGGGAAGGTGGAGGTGAAATGGGGGAGGTGGTGGGGAATGGGTGATGTTGTAGGGGAAGGGGGTGAAAGAACTTCTTGATAAAAAAACATTAGGAGATTTTTAGAATAATACAGATGATGTTGATTCGATGCTTGGGTTATTCATCATAGCTCAAATCATTGTGATTTGAGCTGAATGCGTGATGCTTGAAAAATAATGAGCTTTATTAATGATCATGTTATTTAGTATTGGGATGTACATATTAATCTAAATATTATTTTTCATTGTTCGTTATGGATTCCTATATCATTTATCATGTAAATTTGACACACTGATTACATATATATAAGAAGTCATTATATCTCATTTCTCTTCCAACTATTTTCATATAGTTGGATTCTTATGGTGAGGACGGTTCTATCCACCACCATCGTAGATACTGATTTCAACATCGTATCTGGGTATGTTTTATAACATTTTTATTCTTTGGCCCAATTTTAATTAGGGATTTATTGATTTTTGGGTTCCATATATTTTTCTAGTTCTTTTTGGATTTTGTTGAGGTCGATTTGAGTCATTGTTGATAAAGGAATACATGTGTATGCATAGGTAAGAATATACATATATAAGTTCCCCCTTTATATATATATTCACTCATGGAATTATTAATATGTATATTGGGGATATGTTTTCTTATATATAGATATGAAAAATTCATACTTGTGTAGGTTTAAAGGGCTATATGCAAGTAGAAACATATGTCTAAGGACCACCTTGTGAATATTTGGCTCTGAAAATATGTACATAGGGGCTAGGGGTATTTATATATATGTGAAATTGTATATGTGTGAAAGTGGAAAAAATAAATATTTGAGTTTTCGTCCAAAAAAAAACAAACACGCCTTGAGGTTGAGGTAGGTTCCCTCTGCATAAACCATTAATTTGAATTCTATAATTGCCTAATTGATTTGAAAAATTGTTTCCATTCTTTCTTTATTGTTTTAGAAAATGGTTATCTATAAACCACTAGATATATCTAGGAAGAATATGAATATATCCCTTGAACTTATTTATAGACCTTTTTCCAATGAATTAAGAGTTTACTTAAACTAACAAAAATGACGGTATCATCTGCGAACATCAGTTGAGATTTTCCTAGTAAAAGATTATGGAACCGAAATGAAGTTCTATTTCCTTAATGGATGTTCTTATTAATATTTCCATAATGGTTATCTTGAGATAGGATGAATAATCCTAGTAATAGGGAATCTCCTTGACTGAGTCTCCAAACATATTTGAAGAATATGAAATCCCCCCCCCCAAGAAATAAATGGTCATCCATGGTAAACTAAATCACCCAAAAGTGTTTCAATAAATCCACTAGAAAAACCCATCCATGATAACACCTTGAAGATGAAAGACTATTCTACCCAATCATAGTCTTTATCTATGTCCAACATAATGGAAATATTATATCCAATCTCCCTTTGTTAAAAAATCACCAATCATCTCTTGTGCAAACCAATAGCACCCTAAATTTTCCTTCCATTCACAAACCCATGTTGTTAATTTAAAATCCATTGAGGTAGAAGTTGGGACAGATGCGTTTTAACCACACTAGCCAAAACATTATAGAAAAATTTACAAAGGATGATAGGTATCTATTGACTCAAAGAATAAGGATCTATAAGTTTACGGATATGAACTAGGGAGGTGGATCTGGATAGGTACAGGATGCTTCCACCCTAGAAGATGTCATACACCGTTGTAACTATATATTTCCTAACTAGTTCACATGAGGCAATATAGAATACCATGATAACCTTCAGGACAGGGTGATCTATAATGGTAATGATAAAGCACGAACTCATGTATATCATACTCCCTAGAAACTAAAACCAAGATGAAATTATCACTAATAGTCACTACTCTGGGTAAGGCTTCAAAGAACTCTTCCTAACAACTCAAATAGCCACTAATCATGCAGGCATGGTCCTAATAAAAAGAGACTAAAATTATCATCGTTCATACCGATGACTTCTTCATGATCAATAGAGAATGAATTATCCTCCCATAGAATATTGGGTGTCGTAATCCTCCTCTTCTCTATGAGTATATCATGAAAAAAATGTCGTGTTTTTCTCTCCTTTTTCAAGCTAGATGGCCCAGGATTTCTTGCAAGTTCAGAGTTCATGATCCAGGATCCCTTCACTTAATATATTATTATTGTGAACCAGGTATTTAAAAATAACACCATATCATCCTTTCTTGGTAGGGGCTGGCAGGGGGGAACTAGAAAGGGGGTGGTCTGCAGGGGGTGGTCTATCGAGCAGGGGGAGGGGGAGGGGGAGGGGGAGGGTTGATCTGCAAGGAAGGGGGTAGGGGGAAGAGTAAAGAGGGGAGGAATTTAGGGGTGGGGGGGGGGATGGGGGTGGGTGGAGGGGGAAGGAGGCAGGGGACGGGCAGGGGGAGGGGGTAGGGTGGTGTGGGTGGTGGGGAAGGGGTGGAGGGGGGAGGGGGAGGGGGGAGGTCTGCAGGGCAGTGGTGGTTTGCAGGGGGTTTGGAGGGTAGGGTGAGGGGCAAGGGTGCAGGTGGGATGCAAGGGGAGAGGGTGGGGGTCTGCAAGTCAGGGGTGAAAGGGGTGGGGTAGTGGGGCAAGGGGTGAAAGGGGGCACTGAGGGAGGGAAAACTGGCAGGGGGAGGGGAAGGGGGTTCTATAGAGGGGTCTGTAAGGATGTTGGGAGGGTGAAGGTGTGGTGTAAGGGGGGAGGGGTGGGGAAGGGGATGCAAGTAGGTGGGGTAGTGGGGAAGGTGGTTCAAGGGGGTGGGGTAATGGGGGTGGGGGTGTAGTTAATATCTATAGGTTTCTTTAATTTTATATAAAGTTGAAAAACAATTACAATCCACCTATAACTCTCCCATTTCCCCATGATTAGGTTTCTCCAAATATTACCTCCTATTTACAACATATTTCTTTCACTAAATCATGGATTGAAGTCACATTCCAAATATTATATTTTGTATGATACCACTAGTTGTTATTGGGATGGCTTTAACACCTTTTCTTTTTAAAATTCAGGCCTTTATGTCCATTTTTTTCATTATAGCCTATACAGATATATTTGGATCCTGCAATATGTCCTCCTTTTGGTGGGTTGATTCCACTACCACATCATGTTATTTTTATTAAAATAAGAATCACCAAAGTGATTGTTTATTGTTCAGATTTTACCAAAATGTAGAAGAATGAAATATCTATTTATAGAGTCTTGATGAAATGTTGTGTATTTGGATATATCCAATGTAATTTAAAGTATCATATTGAATATATATATATATATTTGTATAGTGAAATTCAAAATTACATTTTATCTATCCAAATACACCACATTTCATCAAGAATCTATAAATAGATATTGATTTATTCTAAATTTAGGTAAACTCTAAACAATAAACAACCACTATTGTGGTTCTTATTTTAATAAAAATTACACGATGTCATGTTTTCAATGTAGGAAAAACTTCCAAGAGAGCATATTAACCAAGAAAAACGCATCACATATTACGATATCTTTCAACATTCAATCTTCCAAATTTATTTTGTTATACAATAACTTTAATTTACTTCCAGATTTTTCTTTTTGTTGTACTATAAGGTTGTCGATTTATCAACCATGTCTTTTTATGCTAGGAAAGGATAACAGTTTGTATTATTGATACATGAATTTCTCGACTCTATATCCCTACAGCAACCTTATCGATAATGAAAATATTATAATACCATATAGTAGTATACAAGTGACAATTTCCAACACCAATACCTAAAACCAAACCTCCTCATAGCTTTGATATTTTGTCTAGGAAGAAGGGGGTCTGTTTAAGGGGGTTGTATGTCTATGAGGGGGTGGGTGGGGGTATGTCCAAGAGGGAGGGGGTGGGGGTCAATCCTGGAGGGGGTCTATCTAGGGAGGGGATGAGGGTCAATCCAAGAGGGGGGGGGGAGTTTCCAAGGGGTGTCCAAGAGGGGGGGTGTCTTTCCAGGGGGTCCAGGAGGGGGGTTCAAGGTGGGTCTGTAGGTGGGGGAGGGGTCTGTCCAAGAGGGATTGGGTGGGGTGGGGTCTATCCAGTAGGTAGGTTTGGGGGTTATCCCGGAGGGGGGACTTCCCTGGGAGGGGATGGGGGTCTATCCAGGAAGGTGGGTCTAACCAATGGGTTTTCTAGGAGGGGTGTTGTCTAGGGGGTGTCTAGGATGGGGTGTCAACGGGGGTGTAAGGTGGGTCCGAAGGTGGGGGAGGGGTGAAAGGGGGTCTGCAAAAAGGAGGGGGTCTGTCTAAGAAAGAGGGGGTCTGTCCAAGAGGGAGGGGTGGGGGTCTTTCCAGGAAGGGAGGGGGTCTCTCCGAGATATAGGGGGCTGTCCAGGAGGGGGGTCTATCTAGGGAGGGGTGAAGGTTCTGTGTAGGAAAGGGGGGTTGTCCAAGGGGGTGTCCAAGAGGTGGGGGTGTCCAGGGGTGAAAGGTGTGTATGTAAGTGGGGGGGAGGGTACAAGGGGTCTGTTGGGGGGAGGGGGTCAGTAGGGTGAGAGGGTGTGAAAAGGGGGTGGAGAAGGGGGTTGTCTATAGGGAGGGGGTGGGTGTCTGTCTAGGTTGGGGGTGCTTTCTAGGTGGGAGGGAAGGTGTATATCTAGGAGGGAGGGGTATAAGGGGGTCTACAAGGGGTGCAAGGGGGTGTCCCTTAACTAGATTTTAATGTCTGCAACCAACATGAACCATGTGAAAAAATATATTCAAGGTAGTATTTATGACATATGATGTAAATGAGATCAAACATCAAGAAAGTATTTCCTATGAAAATGAGGTATGAACTGGGTTGTATTTTCAAGCATTGACAAACAAAAAGCTGAACTTTCTCACATGTCTTCCTCTAGTGTGTATCTTCAGTACAATATTCTAATTTGTTTTGAAAATTGAAATTTCAAATAATTAAATAACATTGAAACATCTACTAAATTTATTTGAACACTGAAACATATGTTATAAATGTATGTTGTTTTGAGTATTAATGTATTTTCATTAAACTCTTGATTAAATTTCTTGACTTGTAAGAGGCTTTTCACTTGGATAAAATGTATAGTTTTGATCTTGGATACTAGGATATAGGGTTTTCCATAACTGGATTTCTGATAAATATTTCATCATGGAACAAAGAATCTCTGGCATATTTTGGAGTAGTGGATCATTTTATTCTATCTCAGTTATTTGTTTCTTCTACTTGTAATAAATATCACTTTGGATACATGTTTTTAAAAACTGGATTATGTACTCAATTTAACCAGTTGATGATGTATTTAATTTGACCAGTGATTTTTTATATCATTGGAACATGTATCTTAGGGTTCTCCCTATATTTTATAGGGTTTTCTTTAAAGGGGGTTTCTAGGAGGCGGTGTCCAAGAGGGGGTTATCCAGGATGGTGAGGGGTATGTCTAGGGGTTCAAGGGGGTATACATGGGTTAGGGGTGTGCAGGGGGATCTATCAGGGGTGCAAGGGGGTCTGTAGGGGGAAGGGGTGTGTAGGGGGGAGGGGAATGGGGGTATGGGCATGGGGTATGTTTGGGGTGTAAGAGGGTATGCCAGGGCTCCAAGGGGGCCTATCTAGGGGGGAAAGGGAGTCAGTCCAGGGTAAAAAGGGGGGCCTGTCTAGGGTACGCAGGGTCTACCCAGGGGTGCAAGGGGGGTCTACATGTGCGCACGGGGGCCTCTCCTAGGGTGCAAGGGGGTCTGCTCAGGGTGAAATCGAGGGTGCAATGGGGGATGCAGGCGTGCAAGGGGGTCTATTTGGGGGTGAAAGGGGGTTCTATCCATGGTACAAGAGGGGTCTTTCCAGGGTTTCAAGGGGGTTTTTCATAGGTTGAAATCCAGAATGAAAGGGGGTCTATCTAGGGGTGAAACGGGGGTCTTTCCCGGGGTACATGAGGGTATATACCAGGTGCAGGGGGGCAGGGGATCCTTCCCTGAGATGTTCTATCCAGGTTTTAAGGGGTTTTATCCAGAGTAGAAAGGGGGTATGTTGGGGGAAGGGGGTCTGTCGGGGGGTTGCGTAGGGGGGAGGGGCAGGGGGTCTGTTGAGGAGAGGGGTGGGTGTGGGCAGGGGGAAGGGATAGGGGTTCTGTTTGGGGGGTTGTTTTTTTTGAAATGGGAAAGGCAATTGCCACGGTTTCAAATAGTGGATATATTTTGACAGCCATGGTTTGAACCATGTCTAAAACCCCTATAGACATGGTTTACACTAAAGCTAAAGCCTTATAGACATGGTTTTCGGGCTTATAACCACGGTTCCAAACTCTGGATATATCCTAAATTTATAGTAGTGAAAGAAACACAACATGATGCAACGCCCAAGAGACATTGAAATTACTTCATACAAGTCTGGAGGGCCACATGAGAGATGGGTTTGCAAAGAAAGAGGCCACAC
This sequence comes from Viscum album, assembly GCA_963277665.1. Taxonomy (NCBI): domain Eukaryota; kingdom Viridiplantae; phylum Streptophyta; class Magnoliopsida; order Santalales; family Viscaceae; genus Viscum; species Viscum album. Next base: position 326,710,423 of record OY728146.1, read on the forward strand.
AGAGAAGGGATTTCCAAAGCTCAGGGTCTTGCAGAGCATAGGGGCTCGCAGATCACATGGATTCATAGAGCTCATGGCTCACAGAGCACATGGCTTCGCAGAGCTTATGGTCTTGCATAGCATGTGGCTTCACAGATCTCCCTAGATCCCAGAGCATAGGGGCTCACAGAGCACAAGGTCTCTAAGTGCACAGGGGCTCATAGAGAACAAGGTATAATAGTGTACAGGGGATCCCAGAGCACAAGGGCTTCGGAAGGGTATGACTATGCAAAGGGGAGAAATCTACGTAGCACAGTGTCCAAGCCTAAGCCTGGAATACACTTTTTTTATGGTGATTTGTGAAACATGGGTGCTTTGTGATGTCTCAAGTCCCAAAGGGGTCTCCTTCTGTGGTGATGGACAATAGGCTTAGTTAAGTGCATCCCTTTTGGAAATAGGGGTTGATCTGAAAAAGCAGAAAGGTTTCCCTAATGCTAAAGTACCTTAGATGATTTATTTTCATGATTGGTTTACATAGCAAATAATGCTTCATGATATGGAAATTTAGAAGATAAAGGTTTGGGTTCCTGATCTTTTAAAATTCGGGGAGCTAGGTATTTACATGCGCTAGGGGTGTGATGATCTTAGGGTGTTCCACGAAGTAACTTACGCTTCTCCATCAGATGTATATTTCATCACGTTTCTTGGAATCACGAAGTTGATCTTCATACCCTATATGGAACAGAGGCTTCCTTTATTCCTACCATGATGGTTGTAGAGGCTTCCATAAATTTGTATGGACTCACATAGGCAACCGTCTTTCCCTCCTCAGTGTGGAGACTTCCATCATTTTTGTCGTAGCCGTGGAGTCGACGGTCACTTTTCTCTATGATGGGCGTAGAGAAGGCATCGAGTTTCTGTCGGCCATAGTGCTGAAGATCTCTACGGGGGTTCATCTCAAAGTAGACCCTCTTTCACCATTTAACATCCTTTTCCTATTTTTTTAATGAACATATTTTGGCACCAACAACTGGGATAGATGGTTGAACACATGATCGAGAAAGATAGTATTTCTCCTATTCCTTCAAAATTTATAGATCCATCCATTATAAATCCATAAAATTTGGATCCTATTTTTCCTCAACATATACAATATAGCACGATCCTTTCAACTAAAATCATTATCCACATTTTTTACTTTCTCTAGGTGGTAATGTTTGTAGGTTCCAAATGTATCAAAAGCGTGGTTGTTGGGAGGGCCCAACTTTTCTTTTGTTGTAATCGATGACCAATCTGGGATCAATATGATGATTAATGTTAGTATCCACAGATTGAAATCATATATTTAGACAAAGACAAAAATAGCACTGGATTAGAGAAAAAGGATCTTCCACATCAAGTTTATAATTAATTTTACAATTTCTAAAGAAATTAAATACCTGGGTTTTCGGTACTTTCTTTGTTGACAATTGTTGAATGTCTGAAATGAACCTTCTGGATTTCCTTCATTGATCTTGCATATATTCAAAGTATAATCCCACTAGTGGCGATCCACACATGCTCTAATGGTGTTCGGTCAATGTCACTCATTCTCCAGGTGATAGCGCGGCGAAATGAATGTCTTATGTCGATCATTCTTAATCATTCATTCTTCAGTCTTGATGAAATTCTTTCATTCTTGAGAGGGAGAGATAAGAGGAGTCCCGAGAGAAAATGTTTGGCTCAAAAATTATCATTTCACCAGGGTTGGGAGCAATAGACGTACCTTTCAATTAATCGACATGGAGTTTCATTTACAATATTTAAATGTGAAACAACAATTAAAAAAATTATAACTATTAGAGAAAATCCATCCCACATAATAACAATAACAACACCATTATTTGTGGTGCACCAACTTTCGAAAAACAGAACCATAAATGAAATCATGTTCCATATAATGAAAACAACATTATTATTATTTATTATGAAAATTGGATGAACATTATTTATTGAATTTTAAATGATTAATTTATCAACATACACGGTCTTGGTCCATTAGAAATCCACTTCCATTTATTAAACACCCAAATAAAATATTTTATTCACTTAAATAAATATTTTTACTTATAAACCAGTAAATAAATATTTATTAAATGTTAAATTAAATAAATAAATAAATTTTATTCAAAATATAGTGAATAAATACTTGTTTAGTTTATGTGATCATTTTAACTTGAATAAAATTATTCCTCGGTCTTAAAAATAATATTTATTCCATTAAATAAATTCAAATAGAATTTAATCGAGACCACTAGAAACACTTATTGTGTAACCCTCTAGGATATTTTCTTGTCGGCATTAGGTGGGATTGCCTAAATTCCAAGATTACTATCTAGAAATAGGTCAAGATACCCAAAATAAAGAACTTAAAGTTGAAATAACAACATCAACAATTGAATTCACCCTGTGAAACATAATCCCTTTTTCACAATGTCTCATAAAGAAGGTTTCATGATAGTGTCATCAAACTATATGCTTGATAATTCATCCTTTGACTATCTGAAATAAACTCATTGTTACACCATAGAAATGGAATTTAGGGAGACGGTTCTATTTCAATCAATGGGTAGAGATATCAACTTCTATAAATAGAAGGGATAAATCATTCCCCGACATATCTATTAATAACATGTCATTAGTGACTCACCCAATGTACACTACTTCATTCCAACATATTGCAAGAAAGTTTTCGTTAGGAATTATAAGTGTGTGAGTCATGCCACGTATTAATAATAATAGTAATGTCTAAAGACCATTGCACACACTCACAAATTGGAATATCTGATGAAAAAAAACATGCATAATTCCTACTGGTGATTTTGTTCTCACAATCTTTGGTCTTGGAGATTAATAAGTGAACACTTCATGAGGAGAACTCTAAGTTTCTTATGAGTACTCTCAATTTAAGGTCTATATAATATGTGTTCCATCATAGTATTTTATCCAAATCCATAACTATATTTAAGATTATTTTCATAGAACTTCAAGTTTCTCATCATAGTAGGGAACTACTATAACCTTATAAATACGAAAAATACTCTAGAAAATTATTCCATTACAGTCATTTAGAACAATTAGAAATATGTAATAAGATGTTTAATATTTAAATAAATTAAATATTTAGGTAATAAATGTAAAAATAGATTGTTCTAGGACACCAACTTAAACAAAATCTCACTTGGACTAGAGCCAATAGCCTACAAAATTTAGTCCACTGGACCTCACAAGACGATCTTGTTTCTGCTAAGCCAATGGTTTAATCAAGGGGTCCCCCATGTTGTCTTCTGTGGAAATATTTTTCACTGTAACTTCCCCTCTGTGAGAAAAATCCCCCAAGAGATGATACTTCTGTCTTTTATGCTTCATCCGTTGATGCGGCCTTGGCTCTTTTCTGAGAGTCATCGCTGCAGTATTATCACAATAAATTTTGGTGGGATATTTACTTCTACGTATCACATCCTTCTCTTTGATGAAGCTCCACATACAGACTAATTCTTTAGCTACCATATAATCAGACTTTGCTACATAATCTATGAACACACCTTTCTTTGAGCTCTTCCATATCACCACACCTCCATTCAAAGTGAAGATTTATCCCATTTGTGACTCCATGTCATCTTGATCAGTCTGAAAACTAGCAAGTTTATATTCTCTGATGACTAGTTCCTCATCTCCTCTATAAAACGGCACCATATTTTTAATATTCCTTAGATACTTATGGATAGTATTTAATTACATCTAATGGTGGTCACTTGAATCTATTCAATATCTTTTCATGCATCTGATGACACATTTTCTTGGAAAGATTAATGCCATGTGATGCTAGAAAAAAATCCCCTCTTGGATTGTTCTATACAAAATATCTTCAATGTATTGCCAATTTATGAACTTTGACTTAGGCCCATAAATCTATTGGATCTATCATGATAGATCTTGATCCCAAGAATATATGTTTCCTCACCCAATTCCTTCATAGAGAATCATTTATTCAACCATTCCTTAACAAACTGTAAGACTGGTGTTTTGTTTCCAACAAGTAATATGTCATCAACATATACAATTAGGAAAAAGGAAGACCTCCCACTAAACTATTTGTATACACATGGTTCATATCCAATATTTATAAAACCAACTTCTATTATGGATTCATTAAAATGAATGTTCCATGACTTGGATTCTTTCTTTAATCCATAAATGGATTTTTGAATCTTTATTATCTTATTGGAATCCTTCGGAGTCACAAACCCTTCAATATGTGTCAAATAGAAATCTTCATAATGGTTCCCATTAAAGAAGGCTATTTTGACATTGATTTTATAAATCTCATAATCATGGTAACCAGTAATGGATAATAGAATTATAATGGGGTTTAGAATTGAAACAGGTGGAAAGGTTTCATCATTGTCAGTGCCTTGATACTTTTTATACCCTTTTGCAACCATTCGTGCCTTATAGGTACTAACTTGTCCTTCTAGGTCTATTTTATTCTTGAATACCCATTTGAAACCAACAAGATTTACATATACTTGAGGATATACCAAAATCCATACACAGTTTGGGTGCATGGAATCCATTTCAAAATTAATGGATTCTTTCCGCTTGGCAAAATTTGTGTCACTTACTTCTTCCTTGTAGGTTAGAGGATCATTATTTACAGAAAATAATGAGTCACCATCCTCAGTAACCATAAATCCATGTCGTTCTAGTTATCTAACCTCTTTTTTTACTCCTACGCAGTACTTGTGTCTCTGGAATAGATCTTTCTTCCATGGGGACTTGTTGAATCTTCTCATGTACAAATTCTTATGTACCTTGTGCCTCGACTTCATCGAAGTATATATCGCTCCCACTACCTATTTTGGAGATGTTCTCCCTCTTAAGTAATATGGCATGTCTTCCCACTATAACCTTTTTGTCAAAGGATTTAAATAGTTAATATCTTATTATTTACTTGGGGTATCCTATAAAGGTACACTTTGTACCTTGGGGTGTGAGTTTTTTACATGAAGAGGCTCTAACAAACGCTTCACTTCCCCACACATGTAAATTTGATAACATGGCTTTTCTTCCACTCCAAAGCTCATATAAAATACAATTTATCTATTTAGTTGATACTTATTTTAGTATGTGTGCGGTTGTTTGTAATGATTATCCCCAAAATGAAAATAGAAGACTTGCATGACTCATCATTGATCTCACCATGTCCAACATGAGGTGTTTCCTCCTTTCACTTACACGCTTTCTCTATGGGGTGTAAGGAGGATTGATTTTGGATAGGATCCAGAACTCTATTAAATAATCAATGAAGTATTGATTAAGATATTCTCCACCTAGGTCTTAGCGGAGTTTCTTATTCTTATTAACAAGGGGGTTCTAAATTTCGTTATTGTATTCCATGAACTTCTCAAATGAATCTGACTTATGCCTCATTAATTATATATATCCATATCTAATAAAAGCATCAGTAAAATTTATGAATTATGAGTACCCTCCCCTTGCTTCAACGGGAAGTAGTTCACACACATTGGTATGAAACAATTCCAGAAGCACTTTGGCTCTTTCTCCTTTCCCACTAAATGGGGATTTGGTCATTTTTCCTTATAAACATGCGTGACATACACCAAGTTGTTTTAGTTCTAAAAAATCTAAAAATCTATATTGATGTAACTTTTCAAGCATTTCTCATTTACATGACCTAGCTAATGATTCCAAAGTTGGGTATGGTATGAGTCATGTGAAGTATTCTCATTATTAATCACCATTACGTGGTTTTTGTAATCCAAAATGTAAAGACTATTATACAAATGTTCCTTACCGAAAAAATTATATTTTTATAAAAGAAGCAACACTCATTTCTGAAATTCAAAATAAATCCATCTGTATCAATTCTAGATATAGATATAATGTTTTTGGTTACATAAGGCACATAATAACAACCTTTTAATACAAAGATCATCCCATTTGGAAACGTGAGGTGGTAGTCCCTGAAAAATACAAAAGAAATTCTAGCTCTATTGTCTTCTCATAGATCCACCTCCCCTTGGCCAATTTTCATGAATCTACTTAATTCCTATCTTTGGATAAATATGTGAGCACCACAGGCTGTATCTAACACCTAATTTTTAGAAACGGATAAATTGAACTTGATAATAGACCCACCTAAATATTTCCCTTGATTCTTTAGGTGGGTACAGTTTTTCTTCTTATGGACCTTCTTTCCACATGCGAAACAAATAGCTTCTCATTCCCTTCCCTCCCCCTTGATCTTCCTTTTCAGGGAAGGGTGTGAAGAATATTTGGGATTAACTCGCTTCCCCTAACCTTTCTTGTTATTCAACATAAGGACATAAGGCTTTTTTTTCTTCATGTCTTTCCCACTTGGAAAAACAGGATAAGAAGATCTTGTAGAAAATTCTCAATGTTGTTCATATTTAAATTCACAACAAAACTAGAGCGGATCTGAGGGAATGATTTGAGAATGATATCGGTACCCAGTTTTTCAAGGAGTTTAAACCCTAGAACCTCCATACACTCAATGTATCCAATAATCTTGACTATGTGAGGCCCTCCTGGGGAACCCTCTCTAATATTACTCAAAAAGAGTGCCTTGGATATATCAAATTGTTCTTGTCTTTCTCTCTCCTGGTAAAGACCAAGGAGGTTCTCAAACTTTCCATAGGCATTCATGTTTTCCCGAGACGTCATTAGTTCACTATATAATAATGCTAAAAAAACATTGAACATCAACCATGTCATTCATATATTTTTAATTAACCAGGAAATTTTCATCACTCACCTCTAGGGAAGGCAGATCAGGTAACGAGGACTCAAGCGTGTAATATTTCTATTGGTGGCCTAGAATGACCTGAAGGCTTCTAAACCATTCCTAAGAGATACTATTGGTGAGGATGTTGTCTTTATCCAGTAGAGATCGTAGGTATAGTGTGTTTGACTAGTTTTTCATTTTAATTTTACAATTAAAATAGAATATAATTAATATATTCTTGATTACATTTTATGAGAAATAATAAATTAATTTTATTATGTTTCTCACTATTTAATCAAGACCCAATGTCCCTCAACATTGAACTCAGAATTTCTATTTGATTTGACATTCTAGTTGTAAGGATCCATATTCTCATTCGCATAATCCCAATAAGTGTTGGTAAAGATATTTGAAGTTATTTAGGTTGGTAGTTCTTTGCTAACAGCAGGATTGTGGCTCCTTCATCCATTGGGTGAACTCTCAAATCCTGAAATCATGACTTGTATTTTCTCAACACTTGCCTCCAATATTACACCAATTCTTTCAAGGGATAGACCTATTTAGGTAATATGGTTAAGTTATCACAAATATTTTATAAGGGATTCCTATATAAAATTATGTATCCCAACAAGGGTTGTTCAAACACATTTTTTTATTGATTCTTTTCCTTGATCAAGTAATAGAAGGCATTGTCTAACGTAACATTTTATTGAGGTATTTTTATCTCTTATACAAAAATTTCTTATTATATTTATCACATGCTTGTTAATATTTAGTGTAACTTACTTATGTGATTAACCATGTCTTGATAATATTTACACATAATCCTATTTTATTTTACTTCCATCTTTCATGCTTGTTTAATTCATTAATTATGTGATCATGACAACACATCCTAAATGATAAACCCTACAACTGATAGAAATAAAATAATGAGAATGATTATGAGATTTTCTAATGGTTAATTTATCTAGATATTTATAAACTAACCTTGACCTAGGGGAGAAACACCTTGAACCTTTTAGGTTCATGTTTACAACATTCCACATGTCCACCCATGTATCTACTTGGATTGGTTTCATCTCGGCTCCTTACTTGAACCACCTCCAAAAGCTTTGGAGCTCCATCCATTACATATGATTTTTAACTCACAAGCAGGTGAAGGGAAAAAGAGGTTTTTACATAAAAGAAACCATGGTTACATAGGCCCTACATATTTAGGAGGAGAGATAGTTCACATTCCAACAATTTAAATTGAAAATAAATTAAAAGGAAACCAATCTCATAAAAAGTTCTGGTCTAACTCATGATCATCCACACACATGCAACGAATTATGTATTTAAAAAAACTAGTATTCAATTCATTAATCATTCTTGTAAAGATAAATTAGTATTAAATCAATTAATTATAATCTTTAATTAATCAATTCTTTTATCTTAATCCTTTTCACAATTTCCCTAAGATTCTCATACATAACCTTGGAGATACCACGGTGAACACTCATTCTAATCTACATGATATATAATTTTGAACATTACACAAACATTACAGTTTTAACTCTGTGTAATTGGGTAATCTACATGGCATGTTTTTCTGACTACACGATGTGTACTGCTCCACCATCTTATCCTAAGTACACTCCTAGGGACTCGATGTGTGAGGTGTACTTCCTAAATAATGGATAACACGGCGAGTCTAGTGGGCCACACACCATTTTGTCTTTGGGTTACAAGGTTATCGGTCAGCTTAACTGTGTATGGGATACATGGTATAGCCCTTAACTCGTTGGGACTACACGATATGTCCAGTGGGCCACGTAGCGTGTAATCTATAGCAACTCATACTTTACATACATGGTTAATAATTCAAAATAAAAGCAAACTTATTACAACATATAACAAAACCATGAAAGGACCGTATAGGTATAGTGTCTTTAGAAACTGGGAAACATAAACAACTGGTTCATAAATCATCTACACAGTCTCCCATTTATTTCATCATATATATAGTCCCTTTTTGGAATATATTACTTAATAACCTTCTTCCTGACCTGGGGAAAGAAAACATACAAAAGGGTGAGCTCAAATGCTCAGTAAGAGTAAACAAAATAAATATCAATCACATCCAATTCATAAGAACATAACATTTTGGAAATCCTAACCTGCAAAAGAGATTATAATTTCACAACATGGGATAAATCATAGTAGTGAAATGTAATCCCAATAATCATAACATAAAACATGAAACTTTGTGTCATACACACATAATCAAAGAGAATCATTTCTTAGTAGTCAAGACTCATAGCCAAGACTATCTTAGTGGACAAAGTCCATTTCTAAACCGCGTTCACTCCTCGTTTCAGTCCTGTTTTACTGAACTAGTTTAACCTTCCATTCCAGCCATGTCTATCTCATGAGATATAAAATCTTTACCCAATGCATTGTAGTGAGATATAGGTCCCACCCATCTCATAAAGATACCATTCTTATGTGTGCCACAAAATCATAAACCATACATCATAGCATAACCCATGTAATAAAAATGGGAATCTTAAACATCGTGACATCATAAAAAAATTCATATAAGATAAAGGAATTCATAAAAATATTTCCATTACAAAATAATCAAATCAATGTAATAATCAGGATAGAAACAGAACCCTATATTATCTTAGATGGAAAATAATTTTGATAAAACACTTGAACTCAATTTTTGAGGAAAATATCTTTTCTACTTTAAAAACATTTTCTGTTCTTAACATGTCATATAATTTTGAACTAAAAGAATTTGATTAAAAATAAACTTGAAAATGTGGAATGGAAGCTTCATGGAAATAATGTTCTAAAAATCCATTCATTCCATATAAGTTAAAAAACATTATTCCCGTACTTTGGCCAGAAAAGTCAAAAAGTACCTCATACGAAAAACGACAAAAGATTCCTTTCATATCTTTTACCAAAAACTCACTGAAGGGTAAAATTGGATTTAAAAAATTTTAGGTGGATGGAAATAATATTTCATATTGAGGAAACATGCATGTGGATGATAAATATTCCCTAGTAAATTCTGAAGTATAAACAATCTCGGATAAAAATCAGATTGTGAGATTTTCCCTTACCTTAGGTCCGATTTTCTTCGTAAGTGTCCAAACCTCCTGTATAATGATTTAAATAATGTTATTGACTTATTCCAGAATCATACTTATTGTTATGGTATCATATATGGTCATATTTTTAGCTTCTTATTAGTAATATTTCATTACTACTTGTTATTCGGGTGTTTATTACTTTTCATTCTTATGCGTGTTTTGTCGAATAAATTCTTATTCTTATCTTTAGGTTATAGATACCTCATTTATAGAATGTTATTAATGTACTATATATCATATTTATTCATTCAATTCATTTATATATTCATCAGGCAAGGAAGATCATGTAGAATGAATCGCATCACATTGTGGAGACGGTATTCCGTACGTACGCACGAGCGATGATATCGTTCCCATGATTGTGGAATTGTATTGGAGTGTATGTATACTATTTCAGAATCAATAACACTTTAAAATAATCACATATAGTTATTTATTTTCACCATTATACCCATACAAGTAAGGTGGTGATGGAAAATAGATTACACCACGGAGTGGAGACGGTATTCCGTACGTACGCACACGCGGTTATTTCGTTTTCCGTAGGATGGATAGATGGTGAAATAGGGTTGTTTCAGACTTATAATAACATATCAGTATATGAGTGATACTGAAGTTATTAATTAATAATGAAAGAACTAAAGAAGAAGAAGTGGAAGAAGAAATAAAGTTGAAAGAATCGGTAACGGACATTACATCTTCTTTGAAGCGCCTCTTTGAGACTTCCTCTTAGGGTACTACAATTGGTCTTTGAAGAAGGCCAGGACCAATAGGATGTTTCTAAGGAAGTGTGGAAGTGAAATTGGTAGGAATTGGCCGAGCTAGAAGGCTCAAATTGGTGTTAGGAGGAGAGGGAGGAGGTGCCCTTTTATAAGGGAGGAGAGGGGCACCTTTGAAAATATAAGAAATATTAGTTTATATTAAATCCCAACCCCACTTAAAAACTTCCAAAGTGACTCAAATCAGAAGATTAGAAGCGATAGGTTTTTAATCTCATCAACCAAAAAAATTTAGACATGTTAGGAATTTATTTTAAACATTATCAACTTGATTTATCCTTATTTATCAATTTAATTTTATTTGTGGTAATAATATTCTAAATTTTAAATTATAATAAATAATTACTTATGTGTTTTGAATTTTCCATAATTTGACACTTTATGAAATTTTAGACCATATAAATTTTAATTTATAATTTTTAAATATTTTTGTGATTTTTAAACAATTTTATAATTTGTTATTTTTATAAAATAACAATAGTTTCAATTTTGACATTATTAATTTATTTGAATTTAAATAAAATATATACAGAATATATGATCGAACTAAAAGCTTTAATAGATCCATAAAATTTCATATGTATCTAGAAAATTAGTGGAGCACATTAAATAGTTCATATAATATTTATTTTAATATTTTTAAAACCATTTATTTGATATTTTAATTAATAAAATAATTCAAACATCACTATTGTGTCATAATTAATGATAATTATTTAATCCCTAAAAATTCTAAATAAATTCTTATGATGTAGATAATTGTATTATCTTTCTGGATACTATTCATGTTCGAAGTTTTATTAAGTTTATCACTAAATTAAAAATTTTATACTTATAATATTTAAGAAAGTGACATGTTGTCACATTCTTTGGTTTTAATAATAATTAAATTATTTTCATGGAAAAAAGTCCATTAAATGAATCTAATCTGACCCTTATGTGATATGGGTTGACTTTCAGTCATACAATAAGATTTTGTCAGGTGTTAGGGTAATTTTATAATCTTATATTTACCCTTAATTACCCGATTTACCTTTAACTATGGTAATAAAAATTTACCGTAGTTACTATTCATAATCCCCAAAAAATAAAAAGATGCCTATTAACATAATTTGGACCCACTGATTCCAAATATGGAATCCATTTTCAAAATTCAAAACTCAAAAGTTGCAGTAATTAACTTAAAATAAATCTCATTGTTAAGAAAATGGGTTTTAGAAGTTAAAACATTGTCAAAGATTGAAATGTTTTTACCTATGAATTCAATGGGAAATTAATGCTAATGACATACATTATATTAAATGGTAAAAATATATTCTATTTATACTTTAAAACCATTCAATATTATAATTTAACCATATAAGTTATCTCAATGGAAAAATTTGTTTTTAATTAAAAATTAGCGTATTTTTACTATTCATCAAAATATGAAAGTTATCAGAAAAATATCAAAAATTTATCCAAAGAAAATTTTTATATCCTGATTAAAAAGAAGAATTTTATTTTGTCAAAATGAACTTATAAACATGTCAAAAACTAGATTTAATGTGGGTGCGCCATCAAAAGGCGGCAAAACTGCATTTTTTGAAAAATACTTATTTTACCTAAAAAATTTATTTTGTTCTCTTAACATATTCTAGAACATGTGTAAGATGAATAATAATGTTATAAAATTCAAAATATAGTTAATACTATTCATAACGGCTAGTCCATAATAATATATCGTTGTTTAGTGAAACCCGGTATTGCGTACTACACACACTATCGAGGAAGGTCGCGATAGTGTGTAATGCAAGACAAGTCTGTATTGTGTGGTGTGAAAGATTCCTTTGGTGTTGCGTATAACATAAGACATAAAAAAAATTCATAAAATCTCAGGGTGTTACATTCTAACGCCATTAAAATGAATTTCACCCTCGAAATTCGTCACTTCATTACAAACAGATGAGGATACCTCTCCCTCATCATATCCTCAAGTTCCCATGTAGCTTATTCTAATTGGTGGTTCCTCCATAAAACTTTCACCAAGCGAGTGGTCTTGTTCCATAGGACTTTTTCGCTACGATCCAGAATCTCTATCGGTTGTACTTCATAAGAAAGATCTTTCTCCAGCGGTACAAGTTCTGAGCTGAGTACATGTCAAGGATCAGGTATGTACTTTCTCAGGAGAGATACATGGAAACATCGTGAACTTGAGAGAGATTAGGTGGAAGCGCCAATCAATAATCTACCTTCCCAACATGATCCAGAATTTCAAAAGGACCGATATATCTAGGGCTCAACTTTCCCTTCTTTCCAAATCTCATGACCCTCTTCCTGGGAGATATTCGTAAGAACACTTTATCACCCACTTCAAACTCTAGGTCTTTTCTTTGGTTGTCAGCATAACTTTTTTCGACTATGAGCTTCTCTTATGTGTTGTTGAATAGATATGACCTTTTCTGCCATTTCATCAACAAGATCAGGTCCTAATAGCTTTCCTTCCCCAACTTCATCCCAGCAAGTTGGAGTCCTGCATTTCTTTCTATAGGGAGCTTCATAAGGAGCCATCTGAATACTGGAGTGAAAGTAATTATTATAAGAAAATTACACCAAAGGTAGGTGTTGATCCCAACTACCTTCGAAATCTATAGAGAAAGATCTCAACATATCTTCTAGAGTTTGAATTGTCCTCTCAGACTGACCATCTGTCTGAGGATGATAAGTAGTGCTGAAGCTCAACTCTGTATCCAGAGTATGCTGAAGACTTCACCAGAACTTCGAGATAATCCTCTGATCCCGATCAAATATAATGGAAAGTGGTACTCCATGCAATATTACCACTTCCTTTATGTATATCCTGGAAAGCTGGTATAGAGAGAAATCCTCTCTAATATCAATGAAGTGTGCAGACTTTGTAAGACGATTAACTATGACCCAAATAGCATTATTACCTTTGGATGTTTTAGGAAGTCCAGTGACAAAGTCCATAGTGATATTTTCCCATTTCCATTCTAGTATGGGTAATGGTTGTAACATCCCCTACGATTTCTGTCTCTCAGCTTTAACTGGCTGAACAACCAAGCATCGAGAGACATATTCAGAAATATCTCTTTTCATGCCATCCCACCAGAAGTACTCTTTCAGATCCCTATACATCTTCGTGCTTCTAGGATGAATAGAGAATGATGAACTATGAGCCTCATCCAGTAGCTCCTTCTTTAATTCTGGGATGGGAGGAACAAAAACCCGATTCCGGAACTTTATTATCCCATCACAATCAAGGTTGAATTCAGGAACATTTCTCACCTTCTTTTGTAACTATACATCTTCTTTTTGTGCCTCTTTAATATTAACATGTATAGATGGTTGAACATTAATTTGAGAAAGATATGATTTTTCCCTTTCCATTATAATTCCATGATCCATCCTCTGTAAATCCATAAATATTGGATGTCTTGTGATCCTCATCATGGATAATCTATCATGGTCTTGTCGACTTAATGCATCTTCCACCTTGTTTTCATTCCCAGGGTGGTAATGAATTGAGCAGTCGTAATCCTTAATCAGCTCCAACCATCTTCTTTGGCGCATATTCAGCTCCTTTTGTGTGAAAATATACTTTAAACTTTTATGATCAGTATAAATATCACACATTTATCCATAAATATCATGCCTCCAAATCTTCAATGCAAAGATTAACGCAGATAACTCCAAATAATGAGTTGGGTAATTTTGCTCATGGATTTTCAACTGTCGTGAGGCATCAGCTATCACCATATCATTTTGCATAGGAAGACACCCCAGCCCCTTGTTGGAGGCATCACTATAGATCACAAACCTTTCTAAACTACAAGGAAGTGTGAGTACAGGTGCACTGGATAACCTTCTTTTCAGCTCCTTGAAATTCTCTTCACATTCCTCCGTCCAAACAAACTTAACTCCTTTCCGAGTCAACTTGGTGAGTGGATTAGATAATCATGAAAAATCTTTCACAAAACATCGATAATATCCTGCCAAACCAAGAAAACTTCGGATCTCAGTTACTGTTGTTGGTCTCGACCATCTTTCGATAACCTCTTTTTTTTGCTGGATCCACATATATCCCCTCTTTTGAGATTATGTGACCCAAAAATGCAACATTTTGAAGCCAAAATTCACACTTGGTAAATTTGGCATAAAGCTTATCCTTTCTCAAGGTCTTCAATATAATTCTCAAATGATCTTCATGTTCTTCTTTTCTCTTTTAATAGACAAGAATATCGTCTATAAAGACTACCACAAACTGATCAATATAGTCTCTAAAGACTCTATTCATCAGATCCATGAAGATAGCAGGGGCATTAGTAAGACCAAATGGCATCACTATAAATTCATAGTGTCTGTACCTTATACGGAAAGCCTTCTTTGGTATATCCTCCCTTTTGACCCTTAATTGATGATACCCTGAACGAAGATCAATCTTGGAAAAGTATTGAGATCCGCGTAGTTGGTCAAATAAGTAATCAATGCGTGGGAGAGGATATTTGTTCTTGATAGTGATCATGTTAAGTTATCCATAATCAATGCAGAGTCTCATTGATCTATCTTTCTTCTTAACAAACAAAATAGGTGCTCCCCAAGGTGACGCACTAGGGCGTATGAATCCTTTATCAAGATTCTCTTGGAGTTACTTCTTCAATTCCTAAAACTCAATTGGGTCCATTCTATAAGGTGTCTTTGAAATAGGCAAAGCACACGGTACGAGTTCTATTGAAAACTCAACTTCACAATTTGGTGGAAGACCCGGCAATTCCTCTGGAAAGACATCATCAAACTCTCGTACAATGGGCATATTCTTAATCATGAGATTCTCACCAACCATTTGAGATAAATAACCTTCATTTAGTGGAATCAAGACCCATAAGATGGAATAAATTTCCACAGGAAGTTTATGTTCATCCTTACATCGATAGAAGATCATAGATTGATCTGGAATATGAAATGTGACTTCCGTTATTTGTAAATTGATATGAGCTACATATAAAGAAAGCCAATCCATGCCAAGAATCACATCAAATTCCACTATAGGAAGGACCACAAGATTTGCAGGAAGCACTTTCCCACAAACTTCAATCAGAGAAGAATTATAAACTTTTGATGCAACTTTTGTGCCATTAGGGGTTGTCACAGCTAACTCAACATCTAATTGTTGAAGTAATATGGTGATACCCTTAGAAAATTCTTCAGAAATAAAAGAGTGGGTGGATCCAGAATCAAATAAACCATTTTCTACTTTAGAGTAGATGGTAAGTGTACCTCTCACCACTTCGTTGTCGTACTCCACATCGCCGATAGTGATTGCATGTGACTTTCCTTTTTCTTTGGCCTTAAGAGTTTGTTGACATCGATCATCATCATCAACCCTTGGATTTGGGCATTGATTGGCATAATGACCCATGTCCTTGCACTTGAAACATTGAAGTGTAGTAGGTTCATTCTGTGTATCCCTTCATTTGTTTGCATCATTAGACATCTTCTTCCCATTATTTCAACATTCAATTTCCCGATGGCCTTCTTTTACACACTTTTAACATTTGCTTTCCCCCTTAAGACAATCTCCTTCATGTTTCATTCCACACATTGAGCATAAGGGAAAGCTCATCTTATTTTCAGTGTGCTCTTTATATTTTCCTTTGAATTCCATTTTCCTCTTCTTATCAAACCCATATGACTGATGGGTTACTCCAATATCCATCTCAACCTTGAGAGAACATCGAACGATTTCCTCGTAGCTATTGAATTCCCTTATGGCTAACGCCCTTCGAAGACTTGGTTTTAAGCCACTAAAGCATCGATCGATCTTACTCTCAGGTTGGATAATAATACCAGAAGCATACCTTGCATGTCTTGTAAAATTTTCTTCATAGGTACCAACATATTCATTATCCTTTTTCTTTAGTTCAAGAAATTCCTTCTCCATATTTGTTTGAAGAATACGAGGGAAATACTTACTGAAAATAAGTTCATGAACTTGTCCCATTCCATGGACTCAATTTCATCCCTTTGCCTCGTATTCTTAATAGGATTACACCGTTGATCAGCTTCATCTTCCAAAAAATACACTGCTAAGATGACTTTATCATGTTCAGAACATTGAAGAACTAAAAATATCTTTTCAGTGGTACTGATCCATTATTCAGCCACTAATGGATCAGAATACCCGTTGAATGAAGGTGGATGCTGCCTCATGAAGAATTCAATGGAATGTTGCTCCTTACTTTGCTCATTTGGAAGTCCTGCATGATTCATATCTTGAGAAAGTTTTGTGAGCATGGCTACAAGATTTTGCATTCTAGCTCCCATAATGTTTGGTTTCTCAAGGGGATAATCATTGCATTGCCCATCGCATTCCACATTAACACGATTCCTCCAAGTTCCAGCCATTGACTAAAACCAAGAATAATAGTGTGAGCAACACTAATTATAATAGTAAAAACATATAATCAAGAATAAAATTTCATACTTAAGGTCTTATCATAGGTTTTTCATTGCCATTTTTAAAACACTAAGATTGTGTTCTATGCTCAGACTTATCCTTAGGTTTCTTACTAAGGCTTTCACATCCTAGTTTCCAAAGGTTGACTATACCTTTCCTCTGATACCAACTATAGCGACCCATAATTTACATACATGGTTAATAATTCAAAATTTAATCACACTTATTACAACATACAACAAAACCATGAAAGGACCGTATAGTTATAGTGTCTTTAGAAACTGGGAAACATAAACAACTGGTTCATAAATCATCTACACTGTATCCCATTTATTTCATCATATCTATAGTCACTTTTCGGCATATCTTACTTAATAAACTTCTTCCTGACCTGGGGAAAGAAAACATACAAAAGGGTGAGCTCAAATGCTCAGTAAGGGTAAAAAAAGAAATATAAATCACATCAAATTCATAAGAACATAACATTTTGGAAATCTTAACCTGCAAAATATATTATAATTTCATAACATGGGATAAATAATAGTAGTGGAATGTAATCCCAATAATCATAACTTAAAACATTTAACTTTGTGGCATACACACATAATCATAGAGAATCATTTCTTAGTAGTCAAGACTCAAATCCAAGACTATCTTAGTGGACAAAGTCCATTTCTGAACCGAGTTCACTCCTCGTTTCAGTCCTGTTTCACTAAACCGGTTTAACCTTCCGTTCCAGCCATGTATATCTCATGAGATATAAAATCTTTACCCAATGCATTGGAGGGAGATATAGGTCCCACCCATCTCATAATGATACCATTCTTATGTGTGCCACAAAATCATAAACCATACATCATATCATAACCCATGTAATAAAAATGGGAATCTTAAACATCATGACATCATAAAACAATTAATATAAGATAAAGGAATTCATAAAAATATTTCCATCACAACATAATCAAATTAATGTAATAATAGGGATAGAAACATAACCCTATATTATCTTAGATGGAAAATAATTTTGATAAAACACTTGAACTCCAGTCTTGAGGAAAATATCCTTTCTACTTCAAAAACATTTTCTTTTCTTACCATGTCATATAATTTTTAACTAAATGAAGTTGATTAAAAATAAACATTAAAACTTGTAAAGGAAGCTTCATGGAAATAATTTTCTAAAAATCCATTCATGATGTATAAGTTAAAAAATCATTCTTCCCGTACTTTGGCCAGAAAAGTCAAAAAGTACCTCATACGAAAAACGACAAACGATTCCTTTCATATCTTTTACCAAAAACTCACCGATGGGTAAAATTGGATTTAAACAATTTTAGGTGGATGGAAATAATATTACATATTGAAAAAACATGGATGTGGATGATAAATATTCCCCAGTAAATTCTGAAGTATAAACAATCTCGGATAAAAATGAGATTGTGAGATTTTCCCTTACCTTAGATCTGATTTGCTTCGTAAGTGTCCGAACCTCCTGTATAATGATTTAAATAATGTTATTGACTTATTCCAGAATCATAATTATTGTTATGATGTCATATATGGTCATATTATTAGCTTTCTATTAGTAATATTTCATTAGTACTTGTTATTCAGGTGTTTATTACTTTTTGTTCTTATTCATGTTTTGTCGAATAAATTCTTATTATTATCTTTAAGTTATAGATACCTCATTTCCAGAATGGTATTAGTGAACTGTATATCATATTCATTCATTCAATTCATTTATATATTCATTATTCAATGAAGATCATGTAGAACGAATCGCATCACATCGTGGAGACGGTATTCTGTACGTATGCACGAGCGATGATATTGTTCCCATGATCGTGGAATTGTATTGGAGTGTATGTATACTATTTCAGAATCAATAACACTTTACAATAATCACATATAGTAATTTATTTTCACCATTATACCCATCCAAGTAAGGTGGTGATGGAAAATAGATTATAGCACGGCGTGGAGACGGTATTCCGTACGTACGCACGTGCGGTGATTTCATTCTTCGTAGGATGGATAGATGGTGAAATAGGGTTGTTTCAAACTTATAATAAAATATCAGTATATGAGTTATACTGATGTTATTAATTCATAATGAAAAAACTAAAGAAGAATAAGTGGAAGAAGAAATAAAGTTGATAGAATCGGTAACAGACATTACCTCTTCTTTGAAGCGCCTCTTTGAGACCTCCTCTTAGGGTACTAAAATTGGTCTTTCAAGAAGACCAGGACCTATAGGATGTGTCTAGGGAAGTGGGGAAGTGAAATGTGCAGGGATTGGCCGAGCTTGAAGGCTCAAATTGGTGTGAGGAGTAGAGGGAGGAGGTGCCCTTTTATAAGGGGGGAGAGGGGCACCTTTGAAAATATAAGAAATATTAGTTTATATTAAATCCCAACCCCACTTAAAAACTTCCAAAATGACTCATATCCGAAGATTAGATGAGAAAGGGTTGAAATATCATCAACCAATAAAATTTAGAAATGTTAGAAATTTATTTTAAACATTATCAACTTAATTTATCCTTATTTATCAATTTAATTTTATTTGTGGTAATAATATTCTAAATTTTAAATTATTATAAATAATTAAATATGTGTTGTTAGTTTTCCATAATTTTACACGTTATGACATTTTAGACCATATAAATTTTAATTTATAATTTTTAAATATTTTTGTGATTTTTAAACAATTTTATAATATGTTATGTTTATAAAATAAAAATAGTGTCAATTTTGACACTATTTATTTATTTGAATTTAAATAAAATATATACTAAATATATGTTCGAACTAAAAGCTTTAATAGATCCATAAAATGTCATATATGTCTAGAAAATTAGTGGAGCACATTAAGTAGTTCATATAGTATTTATTTTAAAATTTTTAAAACCATTTATTTGATATTTTAATTAATAAAATAATTTCAACATCACTATTGTCTCATAATTAATGATAATTATTTAATCCCTAAAAATTTTAAATAAATTTCTATGATGTAGAAAATTTTATTAGAGTTCTGGATACTTTTCATGTTTGATGTTTAATTAAGTTTATCACAAAATTAAAATTATTATACTTATAAGATTTAAGAAAGTGACATGTTGTCACATTCTTTGGTTTTAATAATAATTAAATTATTTTCATGGACAGAAGTCCATTAAATGAATCTAATCTGGCCCTTAGGTGATATGGATAGTCTTTTAGTCATCCAATAGGATTTTTCAGGTGTTAGGGTAATTTTATAATCTTATATTTACCCTTAATTACCTGATTTACCTTTAACTATGGTAAATAAAATTTACCGTAGTTACTATTCATAATGCCCAAAAAATAAAAAGTAGCCTATTAACATAATTTGGACCCACTGATTCCAAATATGGAATCCATTTTCCAAAATTCAGAACACATAATTTTCAGTAATTAATTTAAAATAAATCTCGTTGTTAAGAAAACGGTTTTTAGAAGTTAAAACATTGTCAAAGATTGAAATGTTTTTACCTATGAATTCATTGTGAAATTAATGCTAATGACATACATTATATTAAATGGTAAAAATATATTCTATTTATACTTTAAAACCATTCAATATTATAATTTAACCATATAAATTATCTCAATGGAAAAAGTTTTTTTTCATTAAAAATTAGCGTATTTTTACTATTCATCAAAATATGAAAGTTATCAGAAAAATATCAAAAATTTATCCAAAGTAAATTTTAATATCCTGATTCAAAATAAGAATTTTATTTTGTTAAATTTAACTTATAAACATGTCAAAAACTATATTTAATGTGGGTGCTCCATCAAAAACTGGCAAAACTGTATTTTTTGAAAAATACTTATTTTACCTGAAAATTTTATTTTGTTCTCTTACCATATTCTATAAAATGTGTAAGATGAATAATAATGTTATAAAATTAAAAATGTAGTTAATACTATTCATAACAGCTAGTCCATAATAATAAATCATCGTTTAGTGAAACCTGGTATTGCGTACTACACACTCTATCGTGGAAGGTCGTGATTGAGTGTAATGCAAGCCAAGTCCGTATTGTGTGCTGTGAGAGATTCCATTGGTGTTGCGTATAACATAAGACATAAACAAATAGTCCTCATAAAATCTCAGGGTGTTACATAATCCAACTGACCATGTGCCGGTCTATCATGGTCAACACACTGTGTAAGAATTGACTACACCGCATGTCGTTAATTCACATAGCTTGAGTAATTGATAAATTACTCTGGATGCATTGAAAACAACTAAAAGGTGTATAATTACGATTACACGACGTGTATGGGATAATACATGGAGTATAAATATGAATGCATGGTGTGTGCTGTCATGTTTCCCGAACAGAATCATCATAACATCCACATGAGATCCTTGATTTAATTTTAATTAAAAATTTCTTCGTTCTTATTAGATCTGGGAGAAAAGAAAATAGGAAGAGTAGATCTAAAATTCAGATTACAAGAATGATTAAACATCAATTGAAAAAATAAATTATTAAAGAAAAAATCATCAACGAATTATTTAAATACTTACAAACAATGATGTGACCACTCTCATATCACTTGTAGGTTCTGAATGCAGTAGAAGAGTGGCAGTTTTGAGGGCCCAACTTTCCATTTTCCATAATAAAAGACCAATTTGAGATCAATATGATGACGAACACCAGTATCCATGGATAGAAATCAAGTATTTAGACAAAGAGAATAATTGTTTCGGATCTAAGAAAGAGGATCTTTCACATCATGTTTATAATAAATTGAATAATTTCTGAATAAATTAAATACATGGGTCTTTGGTACTTTCTTCTTTGATGATCGTTGATCGACCAGAATGACACTTTTGGATTTCCTTCATTGCACTCGTGAGGATCCAATGTAGAATCCCTCTAGCGGTGATCCACACGTGCTCCAATAGTCTCCAATCAATGCCACTCACTCTCCAGATGCTAGTGCGGAGCCATGAATGTCTTGTGTCGATTGTTCCTGATCACTCATTCTTTAGTCTTGAAGAACATCTATTCTTCTTGAGAGGGACGGATGAGAGGAGTTGAGAGAGAAAATGTTTGGCTCAACAATTCTCAATTCACCTTGGTTTGGCACTATAGAGGTACCTACCTATTAATTGACATGGGGTTTCTGTTAGAATATTTAAATTTGAAACAGTAGTTAAATGAAATTATAACTTTTATAGAAAACACATACAACATAATGATAATAACAGCACCATTATTTTTGGTGCACCAATTTATGAAAAACAGAACCATAAATGAAATCTCATTTTACATAATGATAAAATTATTATTATTAATTCTTGTTTCAACTAGATAAACATTATTTACTAACTTGTAAATAATAAATTTATCAACAGACACGGTCTTGGTATGTTCAAACTCCTCTTCTGTTTATTGAACACCCGAATAAAATATTTAATTCTTTAAATAAGTATGTTTGTTTACAAACTACTAAATAAATATTTATTACCTGTTAAATAAAAAATAAATATATTTTATTCACAATCCAGTGAATAAATAGTTATTTAATTTATGAAATCATTTTAACTATACTAAAATTATTTCTTGTTATTGAGAATAATATTTATTCAATTAATTAAATTCAAATAGAATTTAATCGAGACCACCAGAAACACTTAGTGTCTAACCTTCTAGGATTTTATCTCATTGGCATTAGGGGGATTTCCTAAAGTCCTAGATTACAATCTAGAAATGGGTTAAAGCACCCCAGAGAAAGAACTTAAAGTTTCAATGAAGGCATCCAGATAAAAACATTGATTCTGCAATATAATCCCTTTGTCACAATATCTCATTAAGAAGGTTTCATGATAGTGTCATAAACCTATATGCTTGATACATCATTCTTTGACTACCTGAAATAAAATCCACGTTACACCAGGGCCATGGAATTTAGGGTGATGGTATTATTTCAATCAAAGGGCTGATATATCAACTTTCATAAATGGAGGGGAAAAATCCTTCCTCAACTTTTACTTTAATAAGATGGCATCTGTGCTGCACACAACATACCCTAATTCCCGCCAACATATAGCATGACGGTTTTTATCATCAAACATAACTGAAAGAGTAATGACACATATTAATAATAATCTTGAAGTCTAAGGACCATCACACATGCTCACAGATAGAAATATTTTATGACACCAAAATATACAGATTTACTATTGGCTGGTCTATTCTCATAATCTCCCATCTCGGAGATTACCAAGTGCAAACTTCATGAGAAGATGTCTGATTTTCTTATGAGTAATCACACCTGACATTCTGTATACTATGTGCCCCATCATATTATGTCATCCAACTGTAGAACTATATTTAACAATATTTTCATAGCACTTCATGGTTCTCATCATAGTGGGGAACTTCTATAACCTTATTAATGCGAAAAATACTCTAGGACATTATTAAATTATAGTCATGAATAACAATGAACAATATATAAAAAGATTTTTAATATTTAAATACATCAAATATTAGTGTAATCAATGTAAAAAACAGCTAGTTATAGGACACCAACTCCAACAATGTATTGAGCACTGATAATCTTTAATCGAATATGACAATATTCGCTTGCACTAGTGAAACAATTTATGTTTGAAAATATACTATAAAATATTATGATAGGTATATATATGACACCTTTATCCATAAAAATAATGCCTCCATGTCTACAATGTAAAAATCACCACAAATAACTCCAAATCATGATTTGGGATGTTTTTCTCATGAATCTTCAATTATCATGAAGAATAAGCTATCATTGTATCATTCTATGTGAGAATACATCCCAATACATTATTAGATAAGTAAATATAGATTAAAAACCCTTATGTACTATAGAGAAAAGTAAGCATAGGTGAACTAACTAACCTTCTATTCAGTTCCTTTAAATTCTCTTAACATTCATCTCTCAAAAGGAACTTGGCTCCCTTCTGAGTTAACTTGGTGAGTAGATTTGATAAATGTGATAAATTTTCCACAAAGTTTCAATAAATTATTCAAATAACATCAAATTAAACTATAGGGGGAATAATAACATTTTTAGGAAGCACATTTCTATAAACTTCGACCAGATAAGTACAATAGACTTGTGATGTGATCATCATACCATTAGGGGTTTTCACTGTAAAATTAAAAATCTAATTATTGATGTGGTTTTATGATACCCTTATCAAATTATTAAAATATAAACTAGTGGGTATATATAAAATCACATAATACATTAAAATTCTAGAGTGGGTGGTTACTGTACCTACCACCAGGTTGTTATCATACCCCTCATTAGAAATAGTGATCTCATGATATTTTCCATTATCTCTTATCTTAAGAGGTCATTGACATCAGTAATCATCATTCACCTTAGGATTTGAGAACTGGTTAGAATAATGCTCACAATCCTTTAATTTTAAACATAGGAGTATAGATGATGAATTCTATTTAGCTTTAACTCGATTCATATCATTATCAAATTACATCACATCGCCTTGGCATTCATCTACTAGATGACCTTCCTATTCATACTTAAAAAAAATTAGCTACCTTAAGAAAATTACATTTATGTTTCCTTCTACACTTGGAGCATAAATAAAGATCATCTTCTTTTCTAGATAGTTTTAAGAGTTTCTATTAAATTTCATCTTTGTTTTTTTATCAAAACTATGTGATTTATAGGTAACTTTAATCTTAATATCCACCATAATAGTACAATGAGTGATAAATTAATAGCTGCCAATGCCTCTTATGGATAAATCCCTTTGGAGTCTTGGTTTTATTCTATTGAAGAATAAATTAACCTTAATTTTATTTTGGAGGATAAAACCATAAGAATGTCGCAAAATTCTTGTAAAATTTGACTCATGGGTATTAATGGATTTATTATCCTTGTACTTTATCTCATGGAATTCCTTGTCCATTTTTCATAAAAATATTAAAAGGAATGAACTTAAAGAAAATAATCAACTAAATGCATCCCACTCTATATAGTTAATTTTTATATTTTCCCCTCATATTATTGATATGATTCTACTATTGATCTACTTCACCTTCAAGATGATAAACAACTAAAATGAATTTTTCATACTCCAAAAACTAAAGAATGGAAAAAAATCATTTCAACAGAACTAATAATTTTCAAATAGACAAGTGGATCATAAGTACCACTAAAAGATACAGGATATTTCCAAATAAAGTACTCAATAGAACATTATTCCCTTCTTTTCTTGTTTGGAAGTTCATCAGTATTCATAGCTTAAGAAAGTTTTGTGAGAAAATAATGAGATTTAACATTCCAACTCCAATAATTTTTGTTTTTCATGAGGATAATAACTTCATTTTCCATCTCATTCAGTATAAACACAATTAATTTTTCATTCATCCATTAATTAAAACTAAAAATCCATGTAAAAGAAACAATAATCGTAGTGGGGTACTATATAATCATGAAAAATCACTTAAAGGATGCCTAAATCATGACATATTATTTTAAATCAATGACACATTTTTCTAAACATATTTCATTCATGGTCATAATCTTTTCAAATCCTTAATGACGTTTTATAAAGATTTTGTGAATATAAAAAAATATCCCTCAAGAGTATCAAACTAGTTACGTAGAAAACCTATTTTCATGCACCAGGTGATGATGAAGTCAAATTCTAATGTACCCTTTCCAAATTTATTTCCAATAGACACATATATTCTAGAGACACTTATACTTATATTATCGAGATAAGGATATAATTTTTAAGAGGTCACTCACTCTATCCTTCAACAATACTATAGGAAATTTTTCTATGCTTTATCTTATCCTTAGACATATCATTTGACATATCCCTAGAGATCTCACTAAATTTTCCTTATATAAGTTTCCAAATGTTAAATATAAATTTCCAATGATTAAAAATATATCAACCTAGTCTTTAAATACCTATATATTACATCTTAAAAGATAAATAGTCATTTTATTTTAAAAAACACACCTGAGGAATATAAAGGTTTAGTGTCTTTGAAAACATGGATACCTAAACAACAGATTCATTTGTGAACTACATCATCTCACATTGTGTTCTTCATAAATGTTAGAATTATTAGAAATATAATACATTATATATTTCATCATAACCTAGAGAAAATGAAGTATAATAGAGGGTGGTCTCAGATGCCCAGTAAGGGTAAAAAAGAATGTATTAATATAAAATAATCATAAGGGTTTTGGAAAATGAGAAAAACATTTTTTTAACATACCATGAATATCATAGATTTTGAACTTGAGTCATCACATAAATCATGATATTTTATAATAAATGAATCATTAATGAATCAAATAATAGGATTCAGGATAAAATAACATTTTCATAATACAAATGTTTGTGGAATGAACACAAGCATAGAAAATAGTATGTCTAGGATACCCAAAATGTAATTAATAACATGTATGTATTTGGATAACCATCCATGTACCTCCTTAAAGATAGGTATAACATTTTATGTACCCTTTTATTTCAGCCTTGGCATAATATCCCATTTACCCTCTTGTTTGGGATAACCTTTTGTGTCCCTTCTTGATTCGGGATTCGTATAAACTCTTGTGTACCCTTTTATTTCGGGCTTGGGATAACCTGTCATTTAGCCACTCTTTTTAGTTTTAGGATAACCTATTATGTACCCTTTAATCTCATATAACATAAATCACGACCCAATGTATTGTATTTATATATAGGTCCCATCCATCAAATAATTCTTACATTTTTGTGATACAAGAACATAAAGAATTCATTATTTCAAAACCTATAGAAATTAAATGGGTTTCATAAATACTTCATCATAACATAACCCATAGAAAAGAAAATGATTCATAAATATCTTTTCAAAATAAACATAAATCATATAGATAAATAATAAGTATGGCATCATTAGATCATATTCTTAGTAAAACATAAGCATCACCAAAGGTTTTTTCATTAATGGATAGGAATTCAATAAAAATATATTTAAAAATTATTGATGGAAATATACTTTCCATGTTGAAATAACTTCTTTAAAATCTAAAAATTTCCCAAATACTAAGAAATAAAATTCTAGGAAAATAGATCTAAAAACTTATAAAGGAAGATTAAAATAATTGAGTGGTTATAACGGTGAAAAAATTTGTTCTTACCGTACACATTTAAACAAATATTATTTTCACATTTCAAAAAAAAGTAAAAAGTTTATCATTTTGGAAATGATAGGAATATTCCTTTTAAACCATTTTTTAACAAGTAAAACTTGGGTAAAATTTTCTTTAAACAAATAATAGATAATAGTAAAAACATTAATAAAAATATTTGGAAAACCTGAACAAGGAAAGTATTTTTGATCAAAGTGAGAAATAAAATTATTTTTCATTTAAAACACTATTTTGGTATATTTAATTTTTAAAGAGATTAAATGGAAAGGAAAACCTGAATTCTCCAGAAATAATCATAGGAGAATAAAAATCATTATTTTTTGGAGAGTTATATCATAATATTTCATCATTTGAAGTATGATCATAAAAATCCTAATAAACAATAAAATTGTAACATAAAACCATTACCATTGTGGTAAATTTTGAATTATAATCCCTAAAAAATAGAAGAACCATAGATAGATATGTGATTACTAATAAAATTTACAAGAATCATAATAAAATTCATTCATCTACAATATATACACCACAAAAAAAATAAGTGGTGAAAAATACATTGGTATCATATAAATAAAAGTGGGATGAAAATCCCATTACCTCAAGTATCGACTTTCTTTGTACACATTAACACCTCTTATATAATAAATATAAGTTTATTATACATAGATTTTCCAAAAAAAAATATTTTTCATACTATATATGATAAAATTATAACCATTAAATATCAGTTTGTCAGTAATTCCTTTTTAAAATCATGTTTCAGGTAATAACTGCTTCGTTTTTTATGTATGTTTTGGTTTGGTAGTTTCTATAATATTAAATTTATTATAGTCCCAAAATATATATAATGTTATCCATGATTTTAAAAAAATATTTATTATATATTACTTATAGTAATCCATTATATTTAGAGATATAAAATTAATTACACTGTTCATATAGATGTTAAGTTGAACATACACGAGAACGGTATATCCATTTATTGAAAAATTGATTGGAAGAAATGAAGATAATACATCACATTTATAGATTAATTTATATGTCATATATATCATATATTTTAATTAAATCTATTCTTATTACTATTTATGTCAAAATTAAATGAAATATGTATCGCATAGCTAGGTGGCGGTCGTGGTCCACACATATGAATGTGAAAAGTTATCAATTTTAATGGCTTGGGTGGTAAGAAGTAAGATTTGTTATTATAATCGAGAAAGTATAATTATTTTAGAAATATTATATACATATTTTAAATCCATCATTATATCCATCCATAATAGGTGGTGATGGAAAATGAATCACATCAGTTCGGGAGGTGGTTGTTCATCGTACACATGATTGATGGTTGGGTTTACAATTTGATGCGGTGAGATATGGATAATGTTTATTAAATTAACACAATAATATATCATTAAATTTTTTATATTTATGTTATTATATAATCATTATTTAAGGGTATTTAAAGGAGGTCGAAGAAGAAATAAATAAAAAATGCATAGTAAAGAACTATGCCTCTCCTTCAAAGAGTCTCTTTTGGTTTATACATAAATCCTTCTTAGGAGGGTTTTCTAATAAACATAAGGATTATAATATGTATGGAATTAAGTAAGATATAAGTTTAGGTATTTTTCAAAACAAACTAATTTTTATGTGTGGAGAGGAGAATATATGGGTTCCCTTAAATAAGTGGGGGAGTGGACACACTTGAAATATTTGAAAAGAAAACGTTACACCAATATTTTAAACAAGAACAAATTATCCAAAATAGATTATTATAGCACAATTTATGATATACGGTTAAAATATATCCACAATATATGTTTTTACAATATTTTTTGTCATTTTAACCCTTATCATTTTCATTTAACCCCTAGTAAGCTTGTTTTACCTTTAACCACAGTAATTGATTTTTATGTTTTTACTATTTATTATGACAAAAAATTTAGTTGAAATTATTATATGATATTTTATTTTATGATTAAAAATATTTAATCTATTTTTTTAAATTCAAAATGAAATGGAATAATTTAATTAAAAATTAAACCCATAGACATGATGAAAAAGTGGTTTTCCAAAGAGGAAATTGTCATAAGTATAAAAAGGTATAATATAAAAATACAGTATTAAATTGATTATAATGAAATAAATTTGATTAATTATAACAAAATTGAACTAATTTTTCCTTTTAAAAATTTTAAATAAAAATATTACTTTGTAAATTACTTAAACGAAAATGCAGTTTTCAATAAAAACCCATTATTTTTACTATTCAATAAAAAAATAAAATTTCTAACAAAATCCAAAAATATGCCCCAATAAAAATTTTACATGTTGATTCAAAAAATTACTTTCTTTTTTTAAAATATTTTTTCTAAAATTAGAAAACATTTTTTTATTATTTTCTCAAAAAAACCAACAAAAATATTTTTTATGTAAAATGTATTTTCAAAGTATATAAAGACTTTACAAAAAAAATAGTATTTTTTAATAAGTATGTTTTCTTTATATAAAACCATTATAATAAATTATAAAAATTTCATATTACTTTACACAACACCATTTTTAATTGTTAGGTTATAATGGTCATGTTTTAATAATAATATTAATAGTATATCATGGTTCATTAAAACTCGGTGTTGCGTGAAACACAAGAAATCGAAGAAATTGAATTTATCTGGAAAAAAAATTCATAAAAACTAAATGTATTGCACAACTAGCCTCTAGAATATACACCATAGATCAATATGATATCCTATAATCTCGGGTTAAGGCTATGACATGGACCACATACCACATCATTGCTACCCCCAAAACTCCAAAGAAACCAACAACTATCCCCCCAAGCCTCTATACCATAAGGGATAAATCAATATAATAGAAAACCTGAATCAATAACTACTATTTAGTAACAAAATTCCAGGTTGAAACTAACTTTATATTAAAAAAAACATTAAAAATAGGCCATCTATGTCTCCGTGCCACAACTCATCTCCACACCACCTCAATGCCAAAATTGGAAGAGTCACCAAAACCCTTAACACATGGATCCCAATGCCGAAAGAATGGAACCACACTTCAAAGAACTTACATTAAGTCACAACCCTTAACTCTATTCTAAAAGATCCTCCAACAACTAAGATTTCAAATATAACTCCACTAGACTCTCTATGGACCTCCACCTAAAACCCACAACACCCAAAACTTAGTTTGTAATGATAAAGGAATACCCAGACCCTTAAATATATCCCATATATATACATAGCTTAATTTTCCTTCCTTTGTTGAGGATATCACATTTTCAAGTTCAATTTTCAATTCCTTCTTTTAAGTAAACATGTTTAAGAGAAATTTTTTTATTTTTATCCCTTTTTATATACCAATATAACTAATTCATTTAACTTTATATGGATTATAAAGATACTATTTTTTATGGAAAAACATTTGGAATCATTTTTTTAAATAAATTATTATTCTCTAAAACTCATTGAGTACTCTACTATTTTTCTTAAAACCTCTCTTACGATTTTTTTTCAAATGTACTTCTCTTCTCTCTTTATATCTTCACTTAAAAAGAAATTAATTTCCATGAAAAATGCTTCTTTATTCTTTTAATAACTACCAATAATTTTTTAATCCCTAATTTCAGTGTATTATTTATGATATCTAATTTGTTAATGAACTAAGACCAGATTATGTAACACATTTCTTTTTCATGGGTTTTTCTTATGCTCGTACCCAATTTATGATTTCATTATGTGGAACATATACTCATGCACATGTTGTTAATGTGGTGGGTGGTATTGGAATTATAAGTCCCTCAAATAAATTGTGTAATATTTTTATCTCAAGAGATACCATATATGGTGTATGGGATGTTAACCTCGCACACTATGTTAGTTTTTCCTAACATCGAGCCTTAACTTATACTTAAGATTTCATGTTTTATATTATTTCCACATTCCTATAATGATATAATCTAATGATATCATCTTATGCATACCATGATTTCGTATGAATATACATACTCCCTCTCTTTTAGACTGGTTGATCTTCTTAGACGCCATAGGTCGATGGCTGAAAAGACTCGCCTTCACACACCGGTGAATTTTGAGTATCTATAGATTGTTGCCCTGATTCCTATAGTCCCACATTCTCTATAGATGTAAATTTCTATAGTTTCAGGTATATGAGGAATCCCTCCCCTTCTGCAATACCCTCTACCTTCGAAAGGGTCTCCCCCTCCTAGAGATTTGGGATTCTTTTGGCCCATTCATTCAAGGAATTCCTTTATCGAAATCCAACCTCTTACATTCCAACATCCAAATTTTTGTTTGATGATCCCATAGTTTATAATTCTTATAAAGAAGGTGTATTTACCATTATATCAGTTTCAACTAAATATTTTGGGGATGTAGTGGCTCATCTTAAATGGACTTTAGTTTCAAGGGTTCTAATAGACAAACCTACAGTAGCTCTATTCCAGGATTAAATCAACTCATGGGGAATATACCTTTAGGTGAGGGTTTCATCCTTGAATTAAAAATACATTTTTATAGTGATGGAATCCCATGAGATCTTTGTGAGGGCATTGTGAAAATCCCTAGTTTTGTGGGTTGATAGAGATTCATTATGTTCAAGTTGTCGATGCAAGCTCATACAGGTCAAGACTTATCTAGTGTAGTGGTCTGGATCTCTCTACCAAGACATACTCTACCATTTACGAACTTACAATATATGATTGGGATATAAGACACTTTGGGACACTTTATTTTCACCAACTGGAAGACTATGCGGCTTCCGTAAATGGCAGTGGAGAAGATGTGCACCAAGATAGATCTGGTGAAACCTCTTCTTGTGAAGGCTCTCTTCCATGCTAATGGAATGGGAGAATGGTTGCTAGATTTATTTTATCCATCGCCACCATATTTATACATATGGTTTCACATATACAGACACACATTAACCATATTTCATAAAAAATGATAGAACCATTTGGAAAGTGGTCAGGCGGATCTCAGTAATCATAATGAGGATATGAATTTTAAGTCCAATAGAATTTCCCTGCTGGTCCACTCCGATTTGGAAAATCATTCTTCATGAAATGATTCCATATCCTCCCCACCTATGTCGGTGCACCTAGCTTCATAATATCAACAGCTTTGTCAACATGCTATTTTCAGTCCCCAAGGAATGAAGCTAGTACTCTTCAATAACAACCCAAAATTTTACAGATGGATCCTATCTTCTTATAACTATTCCATATGGTATAAATCACATAAAATAACATATAGAACATAATAAAACTTCATAAATGAGTAATGAATGAAATTAGAGGTATTTCTAGAAGTTGAGGAACCTATACCAAAGAAATAGTAACATGAACATTGGAATAGTAATATGAAATTTAGAAATAGTAATTTGGAAAATAGAATAAAAACCTCACCAATAAAAGTATAAATAATATTTATGTATCTCATTAAATAAAATATAAAATATTTATATCTTATATTAAGTAAATAAATGTTTTGAAAATGATAAATTAATCCTCAGAATTTTTGTTAAATATAAATTTTTATTTTCAATTTTATAATCAATATAATTATTTAAAAGGAATTTTATTTTCATAAAATATATTCATAAATTAATATTTTTTTTCTTATGATTATAATAAAATTTAATTAGACCTTACTTAATTTTTTAAGTGTCATAAAATTGGTTATAAATTTAAAAATGATATTTTTCTAAAAAAATGATGATTTTAATTAAAAATTAAAATTTCCATATTTAAAAAATTATTTTCAAAAATTGGAGCCCATTTTTTAATTCTAGACATAAAAAATGGTTAGACTTAATTTTCGGTTTTTTTATAAAATAGATGACTTTTTTGTGATTAATAAAATATGATAATTTATTATATAATCTAAATACTTGAATTATGGATTCATGGATGGTATATGGATGATTTAATCCCAAAATAAAGAAATATATTTAATTTTTTTTAATATATTTAGCAATTAATTTAAAAATATTCATAGTCCTGAGCCAAAATAATAAATAAAGAATACAATAATAAAAAAAGACCCCTTTCATACTCTATAAATACCACCGCTCACCTCTTCTTCTCCTCAAAACTTAAAGGCCTAGAATATTGTCCAAATTCTACTAAATAATCTTACCAAGAATCTACCCTACATCCATTATCACTTGGTATCAACAAAACACCAAACCCATTTCCCCAAAAAATTTCTCAAACATGAGAAATTCAAGAGGTGATATCCTCTTTCATTTTCTTTTAATTTCTCTTCAATTTCTTTTCGATTTTGTTTCATTTATTTTATTATTCTCTACTACCCCTCAATACAAGTGGAATTAAAACTAAATTATCTTATATATAATATTATTTTATGATGTTAATGTAATAATTCATCATCAAACCACTCCTCCCCTCCTTTTTATTCTAAAAAAATGAGATCATAGTCTATGAGGTGTCGATTCACCACCTTCATGGATGACATGTTTTTGTTTTTCATTATCACCTTCAAGGATGGTCATAAAACCATTATAATGGTTGTAAAAGGCTATAAAATTTATGTTATAACATGTATTATGTTCTAAAACTAAAAGATTCACATGATACTAAATATTAAAAAGATACATGTTTGTGATGATCAAAGAACCGCCAAAATAATCTACATGATTAACATTAAATTCTTATCTAATGAATCATCCTCGTAGCATATAATAAATGATATATATGTATAATTAATCTCTTATAAGTTCATTAATAACATATAACTCCAATTTTAGATAACAATAAATGTTTTACATGAACCTTCATTCACATATACAAGCAAACCGATCATGAAAACCAAGAAAACGAACACTCCCGAATGATTATATTGAACATTTTAACCCATAAAAATTCCATAAATGAACTTAATAAACTATAATATATAAATTAAATAAATAATAAGTTTTATTATTGTTAATTAATGAATCTAATTTGATTATTTAAGACATTAAGTACTAGTGCATAATCTTTTTGAACATAAGGTAAGGACATGTCTTCCTACCTAGACATTAAGGTATCTCATCTAGTTCACATCCACTCAGATTACTCACCACTCTAAATATATTTGGATTCCAATAATAAAAAAGATGAGCATTTTTATTTTTCTATTTTGTGTACGGATCACCCATGCTTCTATGAGGTAGTTAGGGAGTTGTGGAATGGACCTCCCAAGGTCACCCATATCCAATTTTGTATAATAATTTCCGGTGTATCAGAGGTTACCTTCATATATGGAGTAAAAATAAATTAACCCATTGACTGGATATAGAGACGGTTAGTAGGGAGATTTTCCATATGGGGGATAGTTTGGAGAATGAATTGGATGAAGTCTCATTTTGCATGCTCTGAATAAAAAATTTGTACTTGCTAACACGCTACTAAAATAGGATCACCCTTCTCATGAAATATTAGGGGAAATGGATTTAGAAAGTTGATCATAACACATGTTATTTTCATTCTTCTATTAAAGAAAAATATCACTTTAAGAGACCCAATATTCTCATGGAATATGGATCATACTCAGAACACCATGTTGTGGTGGAAAAAATAGTGGATGCGAACATAGAATCCCTTCTAGTAGGGCCTAAACTACGCATGTAAGGAGGATACCCAAGCGGTACTGCAGATATTTTTAATGTAATACTACAAAGGGTCACATATAAGGATAATGAAAAATTGAAAGATATACCACATGATAAAAATATTTGTGATGCAGTATGGACTCTAAATCCAAAGAGTGTGCCTAGTTTGGATGGATTTTCATGATCCTTCTTCTGGGATGCGTGGGAAAAGGTCAATAGGGATGTGGTTCAAGTAGTTCAGGATTAATTTCATGGGGGGAAACATCCCCACGTCTCATACACCTTGAATACAGTGATTATACCAAAGGTAAAAGAACCAAATTCACTCAATCAATATCGTTTGATATGCATATGCATTGTTCTTTATAAGGTGAATGATTGTATACTTAACAAGTGCATTACAGTATAACTCCCCTAACAGATCTACAAAGAATAATAAGTATTCCTCAAAAGGATTGAATATCCAATATCAAACTGGTCTATCACCGGAGGTGATCAGTGAGATTAATCAAAAAAACATTCATTTCAAACATTATCATTAAACTGTACATGAACAAAACTTTTGAAAATATTGAATGGGTGTTTATTTTAAGAGTTCTTACTGGTATGGGACTCTACTCTTATTGACCTTTTTCAATGATTTAACTCATCATGGTTATGAACAACATTCATGGGAAGACAATATTGTTTTTTCAAGGTAGTTAGAAGCCTAAGTCTTGGGGACCCGCTCTCCCCAACCTTGTTTATCCTCACCCAAGATGTGTCAAGTTGTTATATCAACCATGACATTGAAAAGGGTAAAATTATACCCTACCATAAAAAAACATATGGTAGAAGTTGTTTCTCAATTGATTTTTGCAGATAAGACTATAATTTCTTTCAATAGAAGTAGCAGATCGGTCTATAGAATCAATGGAGTTTTGGAGAATATGGTAAATGGAGGAGGAATGTAATGAAATGGGACAAGTGTTTATTTTCTATAGAGATAAGAAGTTTTTAAGGGAAGGTAAGGAATGGAGAGTCTTCCAGACATGCATGTAGGTTACTTCATGATTGATTATTTTGGATACCCGGTTTTTCCAACAAAACTCATAATTCATCACTTTGATATGGTTCCCGAATGAATCATGGGATGTATGTTGAACTAGAAGAATGAGTTTCTATCTTTTGGAGATAGAATCAAAATTTTCGACAACATTCTTTCATCAATACCAATTAATGTCCTCTACACTATCAAATTTACAATATATTTAATATCCAACATGGAGATCCTAATGGTTTTAAACTTATGGGACTGTCTGTTGGAAGAAAAACATCCATGGGAATCACCTAGAAGGATGAAAAAAACTTTATCTAAGTGAAGATTCATCCTAAGTAGTGTTTCTAGGACTGTGAGGGGATTTCAAGCTAATCTATCATGGGAGGTTATTGAGGGGAGGACCCTTTGGGGTTGGTAAATGCATGTCAAATATGGGGATGATGTGAATATAAAGAGAGAAAAGACTTCAATGATCTATAAAATGATCCAACTCTAAATTTCATGTCTTCAGCATCATACTAGATGGATCATGTGAAGGGGTGATATAATGTTCTAGTAGTGGAATTGGGCAGGGGGTAAGTTTGGATTTCAAGGCTACCCAACTCCAAACAACACATTAAAATAAGCTAATGAATATCCTTGTTTTATTAATGTCATCCTTAATGAATATCAATGAAAAAAATTATGTTAAACTTGTAATTGGATAAGTGTGTCTTCACGGGTTCCTCTTTAAGGGTCTTCTCAATGATGGGTTTTCTTATACTGCAGAGGGACTAAAATGATAAGGATGTTTTGGGTGACACGTTATAGTTAAAAGATATTCCAACAAAAGTAAACTTTATGTTATGGAACGTAATGAATAAGGTACTCTCGATGGTGGAGGAGATCCATCATCTGAGAGTTTGTCTTGCCTCAAGATTCCTATAGTATAGAGAACCAAAAAATGAAACTAAATATTATTTATATTTTAAAATTTAATGGTTATGGGAGGTACGAAGAACATATGTGGCATTCACTAGGTTGGCCTCTCTTTACTCAACGGGTGAGGCCTTTCTTCCATGGTGGTTTTAGGGTGAGTGTAATCATTAATCGAAGAATAAATATGGATCTTTAATCCTCATCACAAGAGTTTGGAGTATCTCTGAAACAAGGAATGATGTGAGGCATAAAGTAAAAATAGGTACCAAAATAGGTATTTTCTATAAAATTAGGTATGTTTTAATGGATTTAATAAGGCTATGTAAAAATAGGGAGTCTTTACCCTCCCTAGGATTTCTCCAGGTCTCTAATTCCCCCTATACCTGGACCACCAGTCCGGAGAAGGGGTGGTGGGTATGGTGGAATCCTACTCTTAATGCTTTAAAACTTAACACAAATGGTTCATGTAATATGGGTGTCATATACAGTGGAGGGGTGATCCAGGACAAGTGGTGTTCAGTCATCTTGGAATTTTCATCTACCAATGGAAGAGGTGTCTCCCTTAAATATTAAGCTCTTGAAATTATCACTAGATTATTGGTTTGAAATCATATAAATCTTCCCCTTGAAGAAGTTGATATAGATTCTCTTATTATTTACGAGGTGCTTCAGGGTACTGGGAACATCCCTTGTTCAATAGAGTACAGTATATGAAAGTTGAAGGGGATAGTGAGAAATCAGATGGATATCCTTTATATTTGGCATGAAGGGAATGTAGTTAATGATTTCTTAGCATCTAAGGGGACATAGAGAGAGTTAATTTAATAATTTTTTAATATTTTGTCCTTTCCTCTTGAGGGGTTAACCTAGTTAGAGAGGATTATTTGGGGATTCACTATTTCATACCTCCATGATTGAGAATCATTTATTTTTCTTTGAAATTATTTCTTTTCCAATACTATCCTGATAATAATAAAAAATAAGTTTTTCCATCATCTATCTTTTATTTCATCACAATATTCCATTTATCATATATGTATTATTAGACATAATTATTTACTCTAATTACTCCCTTACCATGGTATTTAGATCACCCTTTTCCTTTACATATTTTCCCCATGGTAGCCTATGTTGGAATATAACATTAATGGGATTTTGGGGAACATTATGATAGATTAAATGCATATGATTTATCTTATCTTTAATCTATTTGATTATGTTTATAATATTCCAAAGACACTAGAACTCTAGATTTTAGGGTTTTATTTTATGGAAACTCATGTTAAAATCATTAAATAAAACGTATAATATAGTAGGATTGCAATAAAAACTATCTCTATTGAAATTTATCTCGAACCGTGGATTTTATGCTAGCCTCTGATGCTCAGGAAGTGAACCTGACATGTTATGGAAAACTGACCTGACAACATTCAGGTAAATAGAAAATGGAGGTTTCATGGGATGTAACACCCCAAGATTCCACGGTACATTTCCCTTTGAATAATCCAATAGCTTGCATTGTATGAAACTTAGAGATTCTAACACATCGCGACCAATGAAACTAGCCGTTATGAATAGTAATACACACTTTTTAAAATTTTATAAATTTTAACATTAAAAATGGCCTTCATTTTTGTATTCGTAATATCGAAATTATCTTAGAGTGAATTTTTGGTATTTTTCTGAAAACATTCAATTTTTGATTAATAGTGAAAAACATTGAGTTATTGTTTAAAACCCGACTTTTCATATAAATAATTATTTATTTAATTTAAATTTATTTTAGGTCAAAATAGATACATAATACCTATATATGTTCAATGTAATTCATTGGATTCATGTTATAATAAGTTTAGATATATAAAAATGTTATTCAACATTTTATCATCTTTTACCCACCTCCTAGGAGCATTTGGAAATTTTCATAAAGCCTAATTTTACCGATTATGTGAGTTGAATTTCAAAAATACAAGAGACATGGTTCATATTATTAATTAAATTTTTTTCAGTAAGATGAAAATAAATTTTGGTGAAAAATAACTTTTTTACTTTTATTTTCCACGGTTAACAGTAAATAGGGTCATTAAGGGTAGAAATGATATAATAATTACCCAAACACATGTTCTAATTCTATTGGATAAGTTTAATTCGACCAAAAACATCCTTAGTAATAAAATATTATCCCCTTTGGTCCACTTGGATTAGATTTTGATATTTATTATTATTTAATATAAAGAAGAGTTAAAAGAGTAAAATTCAATGTTTAAAAAATAAACAATTTTTAAAATAGGTCTATACATATAATAAATTCGACTAAAAATATTAATTAGAAAGATAAAACGATTTCATAAATAACTTTATTTTATTTATAATTTTTAGAAATTATATAATTTAATTTATTTATGACACAATGATGATGAAGTAATTACCTTATTAAGGAAAGATTAAAATAATTGATATTATACATATCTAAATAAATGTAATTCGAGACTTTTGATGAACTCCACTAATTTTAATGGTTAATATGACATGTTAGGGTGTGTTAAAAAAAATTATTCGACTTGATAAGGTTTTAATGGATTTTAAAAAAATCAAATACTAAATAGTGTCGAAATTGACATAATTGAGTTTTTAAAACAAATACTATATTATTAATTGATATAGTATTCATAAAAATATATTGTTCATCCAGAAGACTTATATAAGGTTATATATATTAATAATGGTCCACATGGGGTTCTCTTGTCTTGTTATTGTAAGTTTATTAACCATGTAATATAAAAATACAAAGAGACATGGTAAATGTCAAACTATTTAACTAAGAGTTAAATCTAAAAGATAAGGTTAATATGATGACCTAAACCATTATAAAACCTATTGGTTGAGATTTTTTCGACCCATAACAATATTATCCTAGAAATAATTCATTTTTGAGCCATTAGAAATGGGAATTGATTTTATTATAAAATAATATTTCATGGTTTAACTAAAGTGACCCTTACTTCTCTTATAAAAGGGTGCTTCCCCTTCTCTTAATTTCACACCTCCATAGCCTTTTGTCTCAGCCATCCCCTAGCCAAATATCCTACCAACTTTCCTCCCTTGATATTATAGACCTTACTTTGTTCATAAATCCAACCTAAGGATCCCTTTTTTCAAATCAAATGGAAGAACCCGAAGAAGAGGTAAATATTTCATCACCTCGTAGAAGTTACATTCTTATTCCACTTCCTCTTTTTTTGTTGTTTACATTCTAAAATAATAAATAAAGTATATTTAATATACAATGATGTTATTATAAAAATGGTACAACCATATTCATTATTCTATCCATCCTATAAATGACAAAGTCACCATACGTGTGTACGTACAGCTTACTGTCTCCATGTCGTGGTGTAGTTTGTTATTCAAACACTTCATTATTTGTATGGGAATTATAATGAGCATAAATTATGTAAATAATAAATATAACATGTTAATTATTCTTTATATATGATATACCATCCAATTACATACGATTTCAACATCAATATATTGATATTGTCTCTCGTGCGTATGTACGGATTAACGTCTCCACGAACGCGATGAGATACATTACCCATCGTAATCATTCAAGAATAATTTTCATTTTATGATTAAAAATAATATTTATAAACATAATATAATTATTTATATGAATAAAATATATTCTATCCATAACAGACATGTCTTACGTTACCAACTATATAATGGAAAATGAATCAGTTAACACCTCAAATGATGATACTACTGAAATATTATTAACAAAGCAATATTTGAGGATCATATATGATATCATATTTATGTATATAGTTCTTGTATAATTTAATAAAAATGTTTTAACTATTATATGGGAGGTTAACATACCATAGACTAAGAAAAATCACAAGGTAAGGTTTAATTTGACAATCTATTTATTATCCAATGTTGTTTTTACGTAAGTATCTACTGGGACCTCTTTATCATCCACATCCATGTTTCATAAAAATATATTTCAAATTATTTTTTCTATTTAATATAATATGGGTTAAATTCATTTATACCCTTTTTTTAATTTTTATAAAATTTTTTGAAAGGAATCTTTCCGTCATTTTCCAAACAAGTAACTTTATGACCTTTTCGACGAATTAAGGTAAGAATGTCTTTTTTTAACTTATATGGTGGGTGCGGATATTTTTCGACGTTATAACATCGTCAAAGCGTCCCATAAAATCTTATAATAATATTTTCAGAATAAATGTTTTCTTTTATAATTATATGACTTTTAAATGATTTCAAAATAGAAATATATATTTCTCTAAAACATTTTGATTTCATCTATGTCAACATACAGAGATGGATTTTAAGCTTGTTTGAAGTTGATTTATTATGATACAAAACATCCATATTTTATTGAAGGTTTTATGATATGTTTGACTATGGATGTATTATTTTTACACCATTACTGGTTTATGGATAAAGTATTGACATTTCATATGCTAATTTTAATGGAAATATTTATGTTATGTTTAAACCTTTTCATATGAGGAATGCATTGGAATTAGTAAGTGACGGGTGGATCCTGCAATAATTACTCGATGAATCAGTAGGTCTCATGAGAAAAACTAGTGTCTTGGAACAAGTCCTTGACAAAATCTTATTTTTAGTCTTCACACAAGGCCTTGACTATATGGATATGAAGTTTGGAATTATGCATTCCATCATTATGAAATTGGAGATTGAAATTGCATGTGATTATTCGACTCGTATAATATCCAAATGAATAAGTAAATGGAATTATTTGATTTTATATTTTCTATATTATGCTGAAGTTTATGTTTAAAAGGATTTTGTTTTAGTGTTATACAATGTCTTAAAATTTTATGCTTATTTATAAATGTTTTCCGCTATATTGTTAACCTTACTGAGAATCTGAGCTCACCCCTTTCAATGTTTTATTCTTCCCAGGATGTGAAGAAGTATATTATGGTTGACCTATAAGGAGAGGATAAGTATATATGTGTGTTCAAAAGGGGAAAAAATGTTGTTAGTGTTTTTATTTCATGATGTAATGTAAAACTTATGACTGTATCTAGTAATTCCAAGGCTACTAAACTGACTGGTCTTTCGGGACACGATTCCATGTATCATGACAATGTTTTGTAATAAAGCACCAACTCTGGGTAACAGGGGTCAGGTAATTACATGGGAGGCCATAAAACTTCTAGTGGTTGAGGCAAGGGAAACTACCCCTTCCACTAGGGGTCCAATGGGGGTGTGTTGAAACCCCAATGGGA
The DNA here is from genome assembly GCA_963277665.1 of Viscum album. Classification (NCBI taxonomy): domain Eukaryota; kingdom Viridiplantae; phylum Streptophyta; class Magnoliopsida; order Santalales; family Viscaceae; genus Viscum; species Viscum album. The sequence goes on from OY728146.1 coordinate 326,752,738, forward strand.
ACTTCTACATAAATTTTTAGGGGTTAATTTTATAATTTAGAGACCTAGTTTCATTTTAAAACAACTGCTTCTCATCCCTAAGTCTCTTGAATGGTGAGGATAAACACCTCCTTCTCCTTGATGATTTTTTCTCCATCTTCTATGATTCTATCCTAATTCAGGTATCTTTATTTTTGATCAACATGAAGTACTCTATTTGATCTTTAATATTCTCCTATAAAAGGTTTCATTATTTTTTCATTATTATTCACTCAAAATCCATGAAATAGAGGGTTTTCATTTATTAAGTATTTCTTTTTTATGAAAAAATAAACTTATGATTCTCAAAGAGTGGGTTACTATGAAAATGAGATAGTTTTTCCCTATTTTCTCCTTTCATTAAATAGTTTTTTTGATTCATTTGATATGTGTGAATTATTGGGTTGTTGAAAATGGTTTGGAATGGAACTAAATTATGTTTTCTCGTATAATGAGATTTGCGAAAGGTTTATTGGGTCCATGATAGATTCTTCATGTGGAAACATTTAATGACATTGTTATACATGGATATAGTTTTTGTATAAAGTGGTGACGAACTGAGGAATGAAGATATAATATGGTATATATTAATGATAATTTTTTTGGTATTCCTATGAAGTGTAGAAAAAAAATTCCCTAATGATGAGGAAAGACATGTGGGATAAGGACTATGGGGAACATAGCCTAGTATGTGTGGCTTGGGTAAGGTGGAGTGAATTAATTGGTTGATATACATGTTAATGATTATTCTTTCTAATTATTACATATTGATCATGATTCAAATTAAAAAAATCCCATTTTTATGGGATGGTTGAAATGTCTACCATGGTTATTTTTGAACATGTGGATTGGATGTAATTACAACCATGGTTCACTCTTGTTCTCGGGTTGGGTGCAACGCCAACCATGTTTTTTTATGATCTTTTTTCGGTGTGATTATTACCATTATTCTTATTTATAATATGGGTTAGGTGAAATGGAAACCTTATTTTCTACTTACTAGTTGGGTATGATAGAATTTTAAATGAGTTCATGTTGGATAATTGGGATAAGGGTAGTTACAACCATGATCTTCTTTAGTATTTTGGTTGGGAATGACACTATCCAAGTTTATGTTGGTATATACGTTGGATGTAATTCTAACCATCTATAATGGATTGGGAATTTTTGTCAAGTTACATAGTTATTATTTGGTACTATAGGTGTCGGGAGGAGGTTTGGGGTGAATCAAAGGGAGTTGAAGTTAAAAAACCATTTGGATGAGGATCGTATGGCCTAGTGGAGAGGTATGAGGTTTAGTGGAGTCTTCTTCATAATGGTTTTGTTCTTTACACATATTGAACTGATGATGATAGGTTCTAGAGGATTTTACAATTTGGTATGGTTCGGATTTTTAGGTGAGTTGCAGTATTGATAACTAAATATGCCAGTTTTGTTGGTTTTATTGATCTAATGAAAGTTTTAGAGTGGATTATTATTGTAAAATAGTAGGTTAATATTTGGATTCTATATAGAGTTTCTTGATCACTTATGAAAATTATCCTAGAGAGACTAGTATTTTTTCATGAGTTTTGGAGGTTGTTGTGGCATGGTGTGTGATCTACACCCACACCTTACCATAGGTTTATAGGATATAGGGATAATATATGGTGATGATTTTGGAGGCCAATTATGTTTTTTATTGTAGTTTAGCACCTATACTACCATTGTGGTTTGGGGAGAAATCATACTCACTACGATGTGGTCAGTGGTGTTGCATCCAGGTCTTTTAAATAACCTATTGGGAATAAATTCTTGATTCCAATAAAAACCCACCAGTACTCAAACTTTTATCAAAACTCTTAAGAAAAATAGGTTTTGTTTGTAGATATATGTCATCCTATTTTTAGTGGTTTGGGTTAATTGGCTTAGGAGATTGGTATTCAAAAATCTAAGGTGAGTTCCCCTCCATTACCTTCTATTTTTATAAGAGGATGTGGTTATAGAAATCATTAGTGATTGAGGTTTATGTATATATATTTTTTGGTAATATTTTTTCTTGGATTATAATACTATCTTGGAGTAGTTTTAATCTTTTGGGTGTCTCTTATTTGTATCATCCTTATGGTTCTAGCATGATTGTATTTCCCTTTTTCTAGGTATTTTAGATTTTAAAAAAAAAAGATAATAGTCCAAATGAAATGAAATTAGAGGGAAAGGGAATTCTCACATGTGTTTACTTTTCCTCATGTTTCTACTTAATAAATTATACCTCCTTTCTTATAATACTATAAATCACTAATAGTTTTTAGCCCTATGTTTGAAGTATCTGTTTTATACTATACACCCTTATTATTGTTTCAACTCACCATGAATAAAAATTTAAGTTTGTTTGTATGGTTAAAAAACGTGTTGTCTGTGAAATTAAAATTGTTTGAAATATCTCATGAAAGAGATAACAAAATGTTGTGAAATCACCCCTTGAAATTAAATTAGTGGAAATAGTGGAAGATAAAATCTTATTTTATGCTGGATTGTGTTCCTGTTATGTTTCTATTTTTGTTGGGTGACCCTTGTGTCGGATTGTGCTGTGATGGTAGTGATTGGAATTAGTGTGTCATGTTTTTAGGTAGTAGAACTGTGATGGTTTAGTGAGAGATAAATTGTGGGTGAAATTTTTCACTACTGTAAACGGAGGCTATACCAATGGAAATTTTTCAATGGTTTTCATAAACTGTTGGTCTAGGGATTTCGAGAGGTCTTTACCCAACGACTTCACTAAACCATTTGAATAGATTTTTTTAGATTAGTTTTACCCAATGGTTTGATAAACCATTGGGATATGTGTGTTTTAGATGAATTTTACCCAACATTTTTATCAAACCGTTTGGATATGTGAGTTTTAGGAAGTATTTCCCAATGTTTTTTCAAACCATTGGTAAAGCCTACCTTTCCCAATGATTTTTTTAAACCATTGGGAAAGTTTTCCCCTAAATTTTCAACATACCCAATCCCACATTCGCATGATTGCAGGCCTAAAGCAGAGACCTAAAGTGGAGCTCTATCCCTCTAAAAAATATTCCACTAGATCCATTTTCAATCTGGAAATTTTTTCGTTCTACACTTTAAATCTGTATGTGGTACCTTAGGTTTAATATTTTGAATCTTTTTTTTTATTTGGCCTAAACCCGAGGACTGTGCGGTATGGTATACCCAATAAATGTAATTTTATTTCTTTTAGGTTTTTTTCAACACTTCAACTATCATAATTGTGCGAATCAACTTTATTTGAAGTATTTATAGCCACTCCTATGTAGAGTTATTGAACCATATGAAGGGATTATGGTTGGTTAGGGTAGTGGTGTAGGTGGTTTTCTATAGAGACCTGAATCCTGATGTACATGGACATTACATTAATTTTGCGGAATATTTAGTACATAACAAAAACACACACACAAGCATCGTAATTGTTTAGTGTCTTTGGAAACTCGGAATATAATCTTCTAATCCTGGTGAAAGATCTTCAACATCTCCCATAAAGATCTTCCTTTTTTTATACCTAAAACCTTTCCTTATATCCTGGGGAAAAGAAAACATGAAAGGGTGATCTCAAATGCTCAGTAAAGGTAAACAAAAGAAATATGAATCACATCATATACATAAGCACATAACTTTTAGAAATCTTAACCTGTAAAAGAGATCATAATTTCATAACCTGGAATAACTCATGGCAGTGAAATGTAATAACAATAATCATAAATTAAAACATTAAACTTTGTGGCATACACACATAATCATAGAGAATCATTTCTTGTTAGTCAAGACTCATTGCCAAGACTCTCTTAGTGGACAAAGTCCCTTTCTGAACCGAGTCACCCTCGTTTCAGTCCTGTTTCACTGAACCCGTATAACCTACCATTCCAGCCATGTCTATCTCATGAGATATAAAATCTTTACCCAATGCATTGGAGGGAGATATAGGTCCCACCAATCTCATAATGATACCATTATTATGTGTGTCACAAAATCATAAATCATACATCATTTAATAACCCATGTAATAAAAATGGGAATCGTAAACATCATAAAACAATTCATATAAGATAAAAGAATTCATAAAAATATAATTCCATCACAACATAATCAAATAAATGTAATAATAGGGATAAAAACAGAACCCTTTATTATCTTACATGGAAAATAATTTTGATAAAACACTTGAACTCCATTCTTGAGGAAAATATCCTTTCTGCTTCAAAAACACTTTTCCTTTCTTAACATGTCCTACAATTTTAAACTAAAAGAAGTTGATTAAAAATAAACTTGAAAACTTGTAAAGGAAGCTTCTTGGAAATAATTTTTTTTTTTAAAAAAATTCATTAATGTCGTATAAGTGAAAAAAAAACATTATTCTCATACTTTTGTCGGAAAAGTCAAAACGCACATCGTACGAAAAACCACAAAAGATTCCTTTCATATCTTTTACTAAAAACTCACCGAAGGGTAAAATTGTATTTAAAAAATTGTATGTGGATGGAAGTAATATTAAATATTGAGGAAACATGCATGTGGATGATAAAATACACCCCAGTAAATACTAAAGTATAAACAACCTCGGATAAAAATGAGATTGTGATATTTCCCTTACCATAGGTCCGATTTGCTTTGTACGTGTCTGAAGCTCCTGTATAATGGTTTAAATAATGTTATTGACTTATTCCAGAATCATACATATTGATATGATATCATATATGGTCATATTCTTAGCTTCTTATTAGTAATATTTCATTGTTACTTGTTACTCGGGTCTTTATTGCCTTTTGTTCTTATGCGTGTTTTGCTGAATAAATTCTTATTCTTATTTTAAGGTTATAGATACCTTATATCCAGAATGGTATTAGTGTAACATATATCATATTTATTCATTCAATTCATTTATATAATTACTATGTAATGATGATCATGTAGAACGAGTCGCATCACATCGTGGAGACGGTATTCCGTACGTACGCACGAGCGATGATACTGTTCCCATGATCGTGGAATTGTATTTAAGTGTATTTATACTATTTCAGTATCAATATCACTTTATAATAATCATATATAGTTACTCATTACACCATTATACCCATCCTTTTAAGGTGATGGTGGAAACTAGATTACACCACGGCGTGGAGACGGTATCCCGTACGTACGCACGCGCGGTGATTTCATTTTTCCGTAGGATGGATAGAAGGTGAATTAGGGTTGTTTCATATTTATAATAACATATCAGTATGTAAGTAATACTGATGTTATTACTTTATCATGAAACAACTAAAGAAGAAGAAGTTGAAGAAGAAATAAATTGAAAAGATCGGTAATGGATATTACCTCTTCTTTGAAACGCCTCTTTGAATCCTCCACTTAGGGAACTAAGATTGGTCTTTGAAGAAGACCAGGACCTCTAGGATTATTCTAGGGAAGTGGAGAAGGGATTTTTGCAGGGGTTGGAGGAGCTTGAGTGCTCAAATTGGTGTGAGGAGGAGGGGGAGGAGGTGCCCTTTTATAAGGGAGGAGAGGGGCACCTTAGGAATATCTCAAAATATTATTTTATATTAAAGTCAAAATCGGTTTATAATGGTTCAAAAGGGTCTTATTTCGAAGGTAAAGTGGGGATGGGTCTAAATCCTATCAACCAATAGGATTTAGACAAGTTTAGGTTATTATTTTAACCTTATCAATTAGATTTAACTCTAAGTTAAATAATTTAACTTTTACCGTGACTTTTTGTTTTCTTACACTATATGTTTAATACACTTACTATAACATGCCAAAAGAACCCCAAGTTGTTTATTATTAATATATATATTTTTATCTAAGTCTTTTGGCCGAATATTAGATTTTTAGGAATAAAATAACAATTAATAATATTTTATTTTATTTAAAAACTATTTTGTATCAATTTTGACACTATTTGATATATGATTTTTGTGAAAGTCATAACAGAATTATATGTTCGAACCAAGTTAATTAAATCAACAATAATATATCATAGTAACCTAGAAAATTAGTGGAATTCATAAAAAGTCTCAAATTACATTTATTTAAGCATTTATAACATCAATTATGTTAACATTTCCTTAAAAGGGTAATTACTGCATCATCGTTGTGTCATAAATAAATTAATTTATTTAAAGTCTAAAAATTATAAATAAAATATCATTATGTATGAACTCTGTTTATCTTTCTAATGAATATTTATAGTCGAATTTATCTTATGTATAACCCCATATTAAAAATGTTTTATTTATTAAACATTGATTTTAACTATTTTAACTATTCATTAAATAAAATAATATTAAATGTCATAATCTAATCCAAGTGGACCTAAATGGTCATATTATATTCATAAGGTTGTTTTTGGTCGAATTACACTTATCCAATAGAATTAGTACATGTGTTAGGGTAATAGTAATATCATATTTACCCTTAGTTACCCTATTTACTATTAATCGAGGTAAAAAAAGTAAAAAGTTACTATTCACCAAAAAATTATTTTCATCTCATTGAACCACATTTTACTTACTGACATCAACCGTGTCTCTCGGATTTTCGAAATTCCACTCACAGAAGCGGTAAAATTAAGTTTTATGAAAAATTCAGTTTTTTTAACTACCACTTAGTGGTTTCACTATTCATCAAAAATTGAATGTTTTCAGAAAAATACCAAAAATTAGGCCTAAGACATATTTGATATTATGAACTCAAAAATGATTTCTATTTTACCAAATTCAAAACATATCAGTTGCATTAATTAATTTAAAAATTAATTCCCTTCGTCAAAACAAAAGGCGTGTTTTTAAGAGATAATAACTATCAAAAGATTGACACTTGTTTATAACTGGTTTAAATGTGAAATTACATCCAATTACCAACATTGTATTAAATTGTAAAAATATATTCTAAATATACTTTAAAACCACTAAAATTAATAATTTATCACTATTAATTTTTTCGATTGAAAAAGTTGTTTATAATTAAAATTTAGTAATTTCCACTATTCATCAAAATATGAAAGTTATCCGAAAATTACCAAAACTTCACCCTAAGCTAATTTAGATATTCCGAATCCAAAAATGAAGTCCATTTTGAAAAATAAGATTTACAAAATTTCAAAAAGTGGTTATTACTATTCATAACGGCTAGTTTTAATAATATTTTAATAGCATATCGTTGTTTAGTGAAACTCGGTATTGCGTACTACACACGCTATCAAGGAAGGTCGTGATCGCGTGTAATGAAAGGAAAGTCAAGGATACGTGTTGTGCAAGATCCTTTTGGTGTAGCGTACAACACAAGACATTAATGAAATTAAAAAGAATATTTTTCATAAAATCTCGGGGTGTTACATTCTACCCCCCTTAAAATGAATTTCTCCCTCGAAATTCGTCGGGGTTATAAATTGTTTACAATTCGAAAGTTTATTTAATCGAAACCCACATCGTAAAAAGGAATACCAAAACCAATCTTTAAAAACAAAAGTATGAAACATAACGGTTACCCAAATAAACTAATCATTGGGTTTCCACATAGGTGAAAATATGGATATGGAAGAGAAATCTAACCATCATGTTCAGATGGAGAGTGGTAGAGAACATGGCTATGGAAAAGCCAACAATCACAAATCCATAAATTTGTGACGATCTAAGGTACCATATGATTAATCAGATATAAGAGCACTAGGACAACATTTTTGGTTTTCAAGATCGTTTCCCTAAAGTTGAAGAATTTGAATTAGAATAAATACTTATTTTTTTTTGGTACAATATCACTGTTATTCGTGCCTTGAACAATTTCCACTTCATCTCTTAAATAAATGAAGTTGAATTTGTTATTCGTAAAGTGTTAGCAGATCATGTGATAGAATGACGGGTCATTCCATCTGTCTCAAACAAAAGGTTAGAAAAAGTTATTAAATATACATAAGTCATTCTATAGTGAGATTAATCATATATGGTTCCTAAAATGAACTTATACTTCATATATCATACTGCTTAATAAAATAAAACTAGTTTCTACTAACTAGGGACTTCCTGTAGGCCAGTGGTAGGCGATAAAGGCCAGTCGTACTTCGGTTGTGGGTTCGATTCCCACGGCCTTGTCTGACGCGATGGGTTGTCGCCCGTCCTGCAGGTTGTCCTTTTTCTAAAACTACATTACTATAACATAAATAATATCAAAAGTTCTATCCTTAAACAATACTAACTTATGTCCAACATAATCCATTCCAATCTTTAGGCTTATCCATAATACTGCAGTCCACTCTCATAATATAGTGAAAATGATTACCAGAGATTTAATACCATCGTTGATCCCCATATATCATAAGATATGTCTTGTTGGTCACATTCCAAACATTCAAAGGCCTTAATCATGTATTCAATTGAATACCCATTGAACCTTAGTGAAAACATGAATGCAGTTAAAAGTTAACACTTTCCATAAACCAAAATCCTCAAAATTATTTATACTCAAACCATCAAACATCTCATTATCGTCTTATCCCTTCATTATGCACATATCATCTACATTCCAAAAATAACCTTTCATGGATAATGGTACCATTAATCATACACTTTCAAAACACAAGGAAAGACAACAGTGTAACAATCCTTAGATGTCTCTTTATTCCATAGTACCTTGAGATTACTTATACAACATTACACATGATAAACATGTCATCATTCCACTACATTCTTAAACCATTGACCGAGCTTCAACAATTCTTTCATCTCACATATCATTTGTAGTCTCTTCATCATCAACAACATAAATACTACTCATACGACCATACTGATTCTCTTCATGAGACATTCCCTTAGGGCATTGGTTTGCATAATGCCCGTACATTCCACATTTAAAACATTTAACCATTGTTGATGTCGTAGCAATACCATTATCCTCATCCCTGGTGTTAACTGAACCTTTTCCTTTTCACTTACGGGCTTTGTGTCCTTCTTTTCCACACCCAAAGCATCTTCCAGTTCCTTTGAAACATTCTCCTTGATGCCTCTTCCCACATGATTTACATAGGGGAAATTGAACTTTCTTTCCTCTATGATCATCATGAAACTCCATCTTTCTCTCATTATCCGAGTCAGGAAACTTACCAAATTTTACTTTATTGATCATATTATGAGATTGCTGATTCAGTATAATTATGATGTTTGGACCTCCAAATCCAATTTCATTTGTTTTCTCATGAAGAATATCATTCCACTGTCCATCATATCCACCATTATCGTGAATCATCTTGTTTCCAGCCATTTTCTAAAACCCAAAAAGAATAGTGTGAGAGGCAAAAATCATAATAAAGGGGGAGTAACTTCAATATCTAACATATTTGGTTAAATTATAATATCCTTAGATCAATTCTAGGACTATAACTTATACATATACTTATCCTTAGAGACATCCCTAGAAATACCTTAGAAATATCTCTAGGGATCTCACTAAAGTTCTCGCATCCTAGTTTCCAAAGGTTGACTAAACCTTTCCTCTGATACCAACTGTAGCGGTCTGGAATTACTTCCAGTGGACTATAATTGATACCTATTAGGTCACTCTATGGGCGGCTACACCCCCTGGGCGGGACACACCACCATCCCCAGTGGCAGCCCTTTCCTCATGAAGCCCTTGGGCGGAGAGCCAGGCTTCGTCCAATGCTCACATGTGAGAGTTCCCAAGGATCGGATACATTCCTACCTCCTTTGCCTCTGATACCAACTCTAGAGACCCGAAGCCTAACGTACATGGACATTACATTACTTTTGAGGAATATTTAGTACATAACAAAAACACACACACAAGGATCGTAATAGTTTTGTGTCTTTGGAAACTGGGAATATAATCTTCTAATCCTGGTGAAAGATCTTCAAAATCTCCCATAAAGATCTTCCTTTTTTTATACCTAAAACCTTTCCTTATATCTTGGGGAAAAGAAAACATGAAAGGGTGAGCTCAAATTCTCAGTAAGGGTAAACAAAAGAAATATGAATCACATCATATACATAAGCACATAACTTTTGGAAATCTTAACCTGTAAAAGAGATCATAATTTCATAACCTGGAATAACTCATGGCAGTGAAATGTAATCACAATAATCATAACTTAAAACATTAAACTTTGTGGCATACACACATAATCATAGATAATAATTTCTTGTTAGTCAAGACTCATTGTCAAGACTATCTTAGTGGACAAAGTCCCTTTCTGAACCGAGTCACCCTCGTTTCAGTCTTGTTTCACTGAACCGGTATAACCTACCATTCCAGCCATGTCTATCTCATGAGATATAAAATCTTTACCCAATGCATTGGAGGTAAATATATGTCCCACCCATCTCATAATGATACCATTATTATGTGTGCCAGAAAATCATAAATCATACATCATTTCATAACCCATGTAATAAAAATGGGAATCTTAAACATCATAAAACAATTCATATAAGATAAAGGAATTCATAAAAATATAATTCCATCATAAAATAATCAAATCAATGTAATAATAGGGATAAAAACAGAACCCTTTATTATCTTAGATGGAAAATAATTTTGATAAAACACTTGAACTCCATTCTTGAGGAAAATATCCTTTCTGCTTCAAAAACACTTTTCCTTTTTTAACATGTCGTAAAATTTTAAAATAAAATAAGTTGATTAAAAATAAACTTGAAAACTTGTAATGGAAGCTTCTTGGAAATAATTTTTTTTTTAAAAATCCATTCATGCCGTATAAGTTAAAAAAACATTATTCTCATACTTTTGTCGGAAAAGTCAAAACGTACATCGTACAAAAAACCACAAAAGATTCTTTTCATATCTTTTACTAAAAACTCACCGAAGGGTAAAATTGTATTTAAAAAATTTTAGGTGGATGGAAGTAATATTACATATTGAGGAAACATGGATGTGGATGATAAAATACACCCCAGTAAATACTAAATTATAAACAACCTCGGATAAAAATGAGATTGTGATATTTCCCTTACCTTAGGTCAGATTTGCTTTGTACGTGTCCGAAGCTCCTGTATAATGGTTTAAATAATGTTATTGACTTATTCCAGAATCATACATTTTGATATGATATCATATATGGTCATATTCTTAGCTTCTTATTAGTAATATTTCATTGTTACTTGTTACTCGGGTATTTATTGCCTTTTGTTCTTATGCGTGTTTTGCCGAATAAATTCTTATTATTATTTTAAGGTTATAGATACCTTATATCCAGAATGGTATTAGTGTAACATATATCATATTTATTCCTTCAATTAATTTATATAATTACTATGTAATGATGATCATGTAGAACGAGTCACATCACATCGTGGAGACGGTATTCCGTACGTACGCACGAGCGATGATATTGTTCCCATGATCGTGGAATTGTATTTAAGTGTATTTATAATATTTCAGTATCAATATCACTTTATAATAATCATATATAGTTACTCATTACACCATTATACCCATCCTTGTAAGGTGATGGTGGAAAATAGATTACACCACGACGTGGAGACGGTATTCTGTACGTACGCACGCGCGGTGATTTCATTTTTCCGTAGGATGGATAGAAGGTGAATTAGGGTTGTTTCATATTTATAATAACATATCAGTATGTATGTAATAATGATGTTATTACTTTATCATGAAACAACTAAAGAAGAAGAAGTTGAAGAAGAAAGAAATTGAAAAGATCGGTATTGGATATTACCTCTTCTTTGAAACGCCTCTTTGAATCCTCCACTTAGGGAACTAAGATTGGTCTTTGAAGAAGACCAGGACCTCTAGGATTATTCTAGGGAAGTGGAGAAGGGATTTTGGCAGGGGTTGGCCGAGCTTGAGTGCTCAAATTGGTGTGAGGAGGAGGGGGAGGAGGTTCCCTTTTATAAGAGATGAGAGGGGCACCTTAGGAATATCTCAAAATATTATTTTATATTAAAGTCAAAATCGGTTTATAATGGTTCCAAAGGGTCTTATTTCAAAGTTAAAGTTGGGATGGGTCGTAATCCTATCAACCAATAGGATTTAGACATGTTTAGGTTATTATTTTAACCTTATCAATTAGATTTAACTCTAAGTTAAATAATTTAACTTTTACCGTGACTTTTTGTTTTCTTACACTATATGGTTAATACACTTACTATAACATGCCAAACGAACCCCAAGTTGTTTATTATTAATATATATATCCATATCTAAGTCATTTGGCCGAATCTTCGATTTTTAGGAATAAAATAACAATTAATAATATAATATTTGATTTAAAAACTATTTTGTGTCAATTTTGACACTATTGATATATGATTTTTGTGAAAGTCATAACAGAATTATATGTTCGAACCAAGTTGATTAAATCAACACTAATATATCATATTAACCTAGAAATTAGTGGAATTTCAAAAAAAGTCTCAAATTACATTTATTTGAGCATTTATAACATCAATTATGTTAACATTTCTTTAAAATGGTAATTACTGCAATCATCGTTGTGTCATAAATAAATTAACTTATTTAAAGTCTAAAAATTATAAATAAAATATAATTATGTAGGAAAACGTTTTATATTTCTAATGAATATTTATAGTCGAATTTATCTTATGTATAACCCCATATTAAAAAAAATTTAGTTATTAAACTTTGATTTTAACTATTTTAACTATTCATTAAATAAAATAATATTAAATGTCATAATCTAATCCAAGTGGACCTAAATGGTCATATTATATCATAAGGTTGTTTTTGGTCGAATTACACTTATCCAATATAATTAGGACATGTGTTAGAATAATAGTAATATCATATTTACCCTTAGTTACCTTATTTACTATTAACCGCGGTAAAAAAAGTAAAAAGTTACTATTCACCAAAAAATTATTTTCATCTCATTGAACCACATTTACTTACTGACATCAACCGTGTCTCTCGGATTTTTTAAATTCCACTCACAGAAGCGTAAAATTAAGTTTTATAAAAAATTCAGTTTTTTTAACTACCACTTAGTGGTTTCACTATTCATCAAAAATTGAAAGTTTCAGAAAAATGCCAAAAATTAGGCCTAAGATATATTTGATATTATGAACTCAAAAATGATTTCTATTTTACCAAATTCAAAACATATCAGTTGCATTAATTAATTTAAAAATTAATTCCATCGTCAAAACAAAAGGCGTGTTTTTAAGAGATAATAACTATCAAAAGATTGACACTTGTTTATAACTGGTTTAAATGTGAAATTACATCCAATGACCAACATTGTATTAAATTGTAAAAATATATTCTAAATATAATTTAAAACCACTAAAATTAATAATTTATCACTATTAATTATTTCGATTGAAAAAATTGTTTTTAATTAAAATTTAGTAATTTCCACTATTCATCAAAATATGAAAGTTATCCGAAAATTACCAAAATTTCACCCTAAGCTAATTTCGATATTCCGAATCCAAAAATGAAGTCCATTTTGAAAAATAAAATTTACAAAAATTTCAAAAAGTGGTTATTACTATTCATAACGGCTAGTTTTAATAATATTTTAATAGCATATCGTTGTTTAGTGAAACTCTGTATTGCATACTACACAAGCTATCAAG